>VZTD01004423.1:104312-185417 GCA_013397725.1 Rhagologus leucostigma
AAAAACACTGAGGAGTGTAATCTCTGTGTCCTTGAGAAGCTGCTTTGGAAAGTTCATCTGGGTTTTTTTTCAAGCTCAGTTTAAAGGCACAGAAAAGGCACAATATTACTTTTTGGGCATAGAGCATGATAGGGGATACACATGATAGAGTCACCCCAAGACAGGGAGGCAGTATAAAAGTCCTAAAAAAAGTTGAACATTTGGATAGAATTGAGGAAGGACCCGGGTGTGGGGCTTAAGAAAAAAAAAAGCATACGAAAGAAACAGACTTTTAAAAATTTGGTCTTGTGATTGTGTTGAGATTGAGTGGGGAATGGAACAGATCTGCCTGAGCCGTTTGTGCACTGATGTTTATCATTTTGTGGTTATCGTGGCACTGCTGCCAACCAATTCAAAACTGTATTGATATTTTAAGGTGTATTCCCTCCCTTTCCCCCAGTCACTTCTTGTACTTTGCTTTAGTAACACCTCAGATTGTTCCAGAGCCATGTCCACTGTTTCCTGTGTTGGGAAAAGACCATCTGAAGCCCAGCTTGGTTTCAGTCTGCCATACTTTTGTGCCAAGGAGTTTGCTTTGAACTTGCTCTGCACAGCCTGAGGAGAGACTGACTCTCTACCTAGTCACATCTTCAGAATTTCAACTTTGCTTCTCTTCATCCTTTTCTTTTTTTGTCTTTTTTTTCCCTTTTAGTCTGTGGAGAGTGCTCGTTCTCCAAGTTCACAATAAATGACACTTGCCTTGTCTGTCTTCTCTGCTGGCCTCAGCATCTCCTCAGCCTTAAATTCCCAGGGGCAGGCAGGGAAGTTGACACGACAAGTCTGCTGCTCAAGAAAGCTCAGAGCTGTGGTGGGAGCTGGCTAATGACTCAAAGGGAGGGTGCAGAAGAGTTCAGAATCTCCCTTTGAGAGCTATGCTAAGCAGGTGTTGCTGCCTCTCCCTTGTGGCCAGAGGTTCTGGGGTGGGTGCATAGAAGAGGGAACTTCAGCTTCGCACGGAGAGCGGGATGGCTGTGACAGGGCACTCCTCCCTCCCCCTGCCTTATTCCTTGTTACTCGGCAGCCAGGCCTTCCTGGGGCTATTCCAGCAGCACTTAGCAGCCAGGTTGTGTCCCCATGCTGCAGGGGAAGAGGCTCCCTGCTTGCTCTTCCCCTTACGCTGACAGAGCAGGGGAGGGCAGCAGATACCAGACTACGGCTGTTGCTGTGCCGTGAAGTCCCTCCCAGCGCTTTGAAGTGGCCTGAAGATGACTTCTGATGGCTCTTTTGAAAGGAGGAGGGCCACTGACCCACAGCTCAGTTGGAGATGGCAATGTAGATGATCCTTGTGGGTCCCTTCCAGCTCAGATTATTCTGTGCCTGTTGTGGTGCTGTAATTCCTCTTATCAGGCTTCAGAAAGCAAGTGTGGCCCTAAGAGGGCCCCTGGCACTACAAGTGCTCTGTCTGCAAGTGTTAATGCCTCGTTAATAGAGCCTTGTTCTTCCTCAGGTCTCTCCCAGCTCCCCCTCAGCACTGCACGTGAGTATTTCCTCGCCTTGGGTCTGGTACTTGCATGAAAGTATTAGTATTTATTAATTTGGGAAAAGAAATTCTGTCTCCTAGGAGAGCAGTGTGAATCCAGTGACAGCAAATCTTACATTTTGGTTGCTGTTGGCCTCAGAGGAGCCAGGCAGTATTTTGCTGCCATCTTCCAGGTTGGTCATTTCTACCCATTAGGAGCAAATGGCATAACTGAATACACACGTGGAGCACCCTGATGCTGCCAGAGCTGTTCAGTGGAAGTGCCTGTTTCTTTCAGTAAAAGACTTTCTTTTCTCCTTGTTCCTGGTGATAATCTAGCAGAAGTGCTGGAAAGTAGGAATGTGCATGTGCTATTAATCCCATAACCTAGACTGAGGATGCCTTGCTGAGGAATTAACTACCTAGTGCATCCTGCTTTCCCGACTGACATTTCTCAGGCTCTCAGTAACTACTGTGATTAAAGCTGAGCTAGATCTCTAAGTCACACCTGTGGTTCTTCAGCTGTTCCTGAACTGCAGGTTGTTTTTTTCCAGAGTCTGTATGGAAGGCGCTGATACCGGCTGTGTTAGGAGTGAGAAGGCAGGCAGAAAGATCCCTAAGCATCCCGAAAGGCAAAGCAATTGCACAAATTGCAGCTGTAGGTGGACTTGTAGAAAAGCAAGTGGACAACAGGTGGAGCAAGTGCATTGTGGTGAAGTATGTGCAGGAAAACAGGATTAATTTTACACTCCTGTGTGCACATGAGGACAGCGAGGTGTGATCAGCCTCTCCTGAGAGGCAGCACCTTTTACCTCTGCCAGCACTGCCGTGTGGTTTAACAAGTGGTGTGAGGGTGAGTTAGTTCTGCTGTGGAATAAATTGCAGTCATCATCTATGGTTGCTTATGCAGATTGGTCTGACTTTTAATCTCACATCAGCAGCTTCACTAGACCAGTCAGTGCTGCATGAGAAAAGGTGCTCAGCAATAAGCAAATGCCAAATTAAAGAAGAACATAAATTGGAATGTGCCTTGGGTTTCAGGGATCTGATTTCAGATACTCTTGTACTAATTTTTCCCAAGGACTCTTGTATTCCTCTCTCTCCCTGCCAGAATTTGTGGAAATTTATAAGCATTTTGCATGCTTTCAAATAGAGCTTTGAGAAAGACAGTTCAGACCCCCCTTACACCTATCTTGAAATAATGTGGACTGATGTGAGTTACCCAGGTAGAGTGAGTCTGTAGGTGTAGCTGAGAGAAAAAAGACTCCTGCAAAGCAAATTCTCATTCTTGTTCTGCAACCTTCCCTAACACTTTAGTGTGAAAAGTGCTCGTTAGTGATACAAAACCCATGAGCTTTGGTTCTGCACTTGGTGTACACTTCAACCCATACCTCTAAAGGAATTTTTTAAGTACGTGAACATACACATTGCAGTTTCATGAAATGTTGTGGGAACTGCTACTCGATTTTTGTTGGAGAATAGCAAAGCAGGATAAACTTACCCAGGGCTCGTTTTCTCAGGTGAAAGCTTTAGGAGACCCTACTGAAATGAAAAGGACTTTGTTTCAATACTGGAAATCTTACGTTCTGTGCTTTCCCTTCTGTGTGGTTGGCTCGAGTGTTTTCCACAGCCAGAAATCCTCCTTTCAACTAGTACTAGTACTCGATATCCTATTGTCCTCTAGTTCCTTATTTAGCGTCTCTGCCCTTCCCTTCTGATACCTTAGAACTCAAATTCCACAGGAGCTTGGATTTTGGTCCTATTTCCTTAGCTTGGAAAGCATGAATCAGATTTGGTCAGAATCCACCAGAAATACTGACATCTTTGTTCAGAACAATGAGAAAAAATGAACACTGGCAAGTGCCAAAATGGTTTCCATGGAAAGCTGCTGTCTACACAATAAGGAAAGAAACTCCAGTTGGCTGAAAACCCACATGGTCCTTCGTATTTGTTTGGGGAGAAGAGTTATCACTTTGCTCTGGATGATCCCTTTGGCTACTGTGTTTCTCACATCTTCTCAAGTCTGTGGTTTTGCCCTGTCCCCTGATGTGGCCCCGCCCTAAACTTCTCCATCCAACCACAAAGTACCTCCTCCAGGTGCTCCCACACGGCCTTCTTCCCTGACACCTTCCTCCATGGTGTGTCCTGCCAGCTTCAGGCTGCTTACAAGACGTGCTTAGATGGGGAGAGACAGGGTCAAGTGTGGAATAGGTTTGAGAGGGAGATACATCTGAGAAAGCCTGAGAACTGCTGTGCTGAGGTATGGATTTCCAGCTGGATCGCATTTTGTATTTTACAGCCCTGTCTGCATTCCTGTGATGCACAGGGGAAAACGAGGATTTTTATATTTTAGCTGGAAAAAGCCACCCACGTGAGAGAAACACTTAGTGACCTGTTCTCCTCTTAATAATTTTTATCTGCTTGTTCTGTTCTCTCTGTTCCTCCGGTGAAGCTCTCTCCCACCATGATGCCCAGCAGTTTTTCATAGCTGAGAGTGGTGGAACTTGTTGCACAGCAGGGTCTGTTGGAGGCAGTGGAAGGGCTCTGTGGCCTGAGGGGCTCTTGCAGTGCATTTCTGTTGTGCGTGGGCTCAGCAGCGCTACGTGACAAATGACTTTCTACTGCTGTGGCTGGCCAAAGACCAGTGTGTGCCTCCGCCTCTGCTGGTGAGATTTGTGGTTGTTCATCACCTCATGGATCAGGTCTTTTGCTAATGATATCCCTCAAAAAAGCATCAAACTTAACAGGCACTGCTTGATGTTAATTCCTCCAGTGTCCAAGGGTGGCGTGCCAGGAATGAAGAAGAATTGGTTGAGTTAACGAATGGAAAAATCGATTACAGAAACATTAGGGGTGCTATATTGGATACGCCGGTACTCCCCGAGGGATAATCTAAGGGCTGTCAAAACACTGGGCAATCTATTTTCCAGTTTTGTGTAGCTTTGACTTGGTTTTCACGGAGATGAGGAAAAAGGCTCCGCAAAGCCTGGTTATTTGGTCTTGGTTCAGAAGGTGCTTAATAGGTTTGCCTCCTCTGCAACCCGTTTTTGAGTGTAATGCACAGTAATTTCCACTGAGCTCAGCATTCCTGTAAAAGCAGGTCACTCGAAGAGCTGTCTAGCTGGATGCAGGGAGTGCGAACGTCCAGTTGCTAGACAGGTGTTCAGCCCTCATGTGCTCACCGTGTCCACCCGGTGACCACAGAACCCCTGACTGAGCACACAATACTGAATTTAGCTCTTTACGTTTTGCTGTGTTCACCTTGGTTATTGTAACCTGGGATCCCGATCCTTGTTTTCCTTGCAGTAAATTGTGGAGGCCCCGCTGACTGCAGAGGGAGAGGGCCAGACTCCCCACAAACTCTTTTTTCCCCTGGATGCAGAAATAAAGAGCAGACTTTGAAATGCAACCTTCATATCTTGTCAGCGTATTTCTTGCGAGATTCCTGGGAGGGCCTTAACGACAGCAGCCTCGATGGACAGACAGGAAGAGAGCTAGACATTGCAAAGCATGAATAATCCTGAATTCTAGCCTGGTCATCAACCTAATGGAGCTCTGAGTAATAAAATGAGGTTTCTGGGAAAGCTGGAGATTTCTGCTTTACCTCCTATTTACATCAGCTTTGTGCATTTCATCTTTGCAATGTGCTTGAAAGATTCATTTGTTTTTAAAATGGAGCTTCCCTGCCTCTTCACTCATGCTACGAGAACTGTAATAGGCATTTATAATGTAAAAATTGTAGAGAGAGTAAAGCTCAGAAGTCTTCAGTGGCAATTTACATTGCATTGGTAGAATCATGCCAGAGTTCATTCATGTGAGTAAATGAATCTCCAAAAACAGTCCCACCGCTTCCAGCTCTGCAAAAGGCATGAAAATCGTTCTCACAAGTCCTTCTAATGCTGTTGCAAATGGCCAGGAAGTTTTTCAAGTTCAGTTTAAACAACCGTGATGCCAAGTTGGAAGTGGAGGAAGAGTTCCTGCCTTTTTTGATGAAGCACTTCAAGGCATGTTCCTGATAACACTGTTTTCTTTACCGGGGGGGACTGCTGGGACAGGCTTTACCTCACCTCCCTGTACATGTCTGCAGTATAAATATCCCCACTTGAGCAAGGCTCTCCCTCGGCTCCTTTCATTGACAAGAAGGACTAACAGTCCTTTTTAGGTTGTGAATCATCACACCTATTTTAGACATTTCATTTAGGTGAGATTAATAGTGGCCTCCCACTATTTTCTTCTCTCCAGTGGCTCAGGGAGCTCCAGTGTGACCGGCTCTGATTTAGGATGTGTTTCACAGAAGCCTCGATCTGCCCAGAGGCATCACCATGCCTGATTAGGTTGCTTTCTGAGCTGCAGAGTTGATTTTGGTAGGTGATACACGTAGCATGCAAACAAAACCATGGGTGGCTACGTTTATTCTCTATTTTGTCATTTGCCCCAAAGCTGGATTTTGCTGTCCATAAAGATGACCCAGCAAACTCGGTGTCATGTATGACTTCAGCTTCTCTTCCACCCCATCCAGGGCCATGGGGCCAGCTTCCAGGGAGCCTCTGCAGTGTCCTGTGCTGCCCAAAACCACCCTGAGAGGATGTCTGCAGACCGATGTCCATGCTCCTCCGCTGCAGCACGGGCAAATCCAGTGTCCAAAGACATCCAGGGGACGTGACGCTCCTCCTGGTTCCAGGCCGTGGTTGCACAAGTGAGAAGGATTCCATCAGGGTCAACACAGGGTGACTCAGGAGAGAAACAGATCCACATCTTTTCTTAGGAAGTCAAACGCTTTACAGAGCCTTGGTTTTCATTTTCTGTAGGCTCCAGCAGGTCCTGCTGGGGAGACGGGTCAAGGTGGAGGGAACTGGGCTCTTTTCTCTCATTATTGGAGTGTTAAGTATTTTACAGGATTCTGGTGTTGAAAGCTGCAATCCGAACAGTGGAGAAAAAGTTCAGACCCGCATACTTAGCTTCCAGAAAATGCCCACATGAATTTCTCTGATTGAAGTGGAGCGACCACAAGGGAAATTCTCAGGACAGACAATTTCAAATTCTAAATAGAAATATAACAGGAAATTAAAGTAAAAAGGCAAGACCTATGACCAATACCCATAAAGAACCATTTGACCACTGTCTAGATTTCAGCTTCATAACAAATCCAGGCAAACCACCAAGAAATACGCATTTGTTATGCTTTCCCAGTTGTTTCTCAAGCTCAAACCACTTGAAGTAAATAAAACAGCCTCAGGAAATTAGTGTATTACGGTTCTCATTGATGCAATTGTAACTGTAAAACTTATTTTACAGTATTAATGTCAGCATCCAGTCATTACTTTGCAGTCAGTTTAACTGGATGCATCTGATAATTAAGAGCTCAATCCTGACCCCACTGATCCTTTTAGGACTGCTTCCTTTGCACAGCTGAGCCTGTCAGTGTCTGTGTTTGGTGTATGTAACCAACAGGTAAGAGAGGTTTCAAATGATGAAAGCTCCAGCCTGCCTGACAGCAATGTCTCAGTTCTCTCTTTATTTTTGGGAGACAGTGGTGACAGCACAGGAAGGACATCAACCTGTTGGAGCGAGTCCAGAGGAGGCCACCAAGTTGATCAGAGGGATGGAGCACCTCTCCTATGAGGAAAGGCTGAGAGAATTGGGACTGTGCGGCCTGGAGAAGAGAAGGCTCCAGGGTTACCTAATTGTGGCCTTGCAGTATCTGATGGGAGCCTGAAAGAAAAATGGAGAGGGACTCCAAGGTCGTGTAGTGACAGGACAAGGGGGGATGACTTCAAACTGAAAGAGAGCAGGGTTAGATTGGATATTTGGAAGAAATTCTTTACTGTGAGGGTGGTGAGGCCCTGGCACAGGCTGCCCAGAGAAGCTGTGGATGCCCTGGGCAGGCTGGATGGGGCTTGGAGCACCCTGGGCTAGAGGAAGGTGCCCCTGTCCATGGCAGGGGCTGGAACTGGACGGTCTGTAAGGTCCCTTCTGCTGAGAACACGTTCGGTGCAGGGGCTCGGGGTGCTGCAGGCTGAGCTCTGGGTGGGAGCCCGGGACAAGAGGCTGTGAACTGCAGAGCCTGTGCATAACAAAGGGCGTGGGGACCTGTGACCCAGCCAGGTGACACCCAGGCACACGGCAGGAGCCCAGGGCTCGGGAGGAAGAGCGGGGGTTTCACGTGCTTGGAATGTGAGGGGATAAAAGCCCAGGGGTTCCTCAGTTTGGGGTCCCTCCTCAGAGGCACCAGCTTGAGCTCTTTCTGTGTTGCTGCAGCATGAATAAATTACTTTAAGGTTCTGGATGTCTGAGACTCTGCTGTGGGAAACCTGGAGTTGAACCAGTAAGGAAAACTTGTCTGGCTGTGTCAGTGGGGTGTATGGGGAGCCAAGAGGGGACCCGTGGGGTCCCTGGAGCTGCTGCTGCCTCAGTCCCAGCAGTGAAAGCCTCTGGTGGTGGGAGTGTGACTGCCAGAGCGGCTCCTGTGTGGTCAGACTGGGAAGTGTCCCGAAACTTCCAAGCCAAACCATTCTGTGATTCTATGATTTATGCAGGGGAGCTGCTTCATTCGAAGTCAGAGGTTAAGGGGCCATGGGTAATTAGGAGCAACTTGTGAATCCTCCACTCAGGCAGGAACTGAAGTGGTTTCAAAATATATCAGGGACGCGGGCAAGCTGCACCACCAACAACCCCGTTTTCCACATAAAACAAGGCAAAAAATTAGTACATGGGGATAAAACGTATTTCCTGAAAGGCCATAAGATAATGAATATATGTACGTCTCCCCCATGCAGGACCATAAAGGCAGCACAGAGTTTGACAGTGAGAATCCCAGCAAACCTGAGCCAGAGACCTCAGTCTCACTGCGTGCACAGGTATTTACTGAGATAAAAGACGACGTGCAGCAGTTTTCATGCCTTCTGCTGCTGAAAGAGCAACCCTCCTGCCACCTCCTGTGTGACTCGGAAGTCTCCCACCTAATCCTGCAACAACATGTCCTTATCTTCATATAAAAGAAGGCAGGAGCAAGCATATGAAGCAAGCATGTGCTACTGTTGTGAAGAGCTGGTTATGGTGTTTTTTTCTCCTTAGAGTATTTCAGAAGACAAAAGTGTTGGGGTTTTTTTTTTTTTCACGGGTTTAAAAAAATGAAATGAGAAACCACAACTTTGGGGCACAAATATTTTGTTTATAAAAACTGGAAATTATTTTGGGAAGTGTTTTTTTTTTTTTTCAAGATTCCTTTTTAATAGAAAATAGTCAAAGAAAATGGGAGAAAAACACAGTTTTAAGTCTGTGCTTCTTCATCCAACAGGAAAACATTTTGTGATGACAAAAAGATGGAGGGGAAAAAAAAGCTATTGTGATCTGCTACAAAAATACTTGGCATTTTAAAAACATTTTTATGCCTTTGTTTGCATCTTGCTCTGCCTCTTATTTGTCGTAATTTAGCCTTCTCAAGATGCAACATTACTTACCCAGGCATTTTGTGAAATACGTCACACTCTGAAAGGAAGGTGGCAAAAAGAACAGTTCCTGTCGCAAGACAGCATTCCTGGGGGAAAATCACTGTGCTACAGCTCTCTGGAAGGCAGATAAATACGTTACAGCAGAATTTCATCCCACTAAGAATGTCAGCTGTGAGTTGTCTTTTCCTTTCTTAGAAGTACGGCACACACGTCACCTTGCCAAATGATTGTTCTCACATCAATAACTTCCCATGTTGAGAAACTGCAAATATCTGTGTAAAACTGCAGCTCTCCAAAGGTGGCTGAAAGGTCAGGCTGGGACTGGGTTATGGGGCGAAATAAGCTGGGGAGAAAGGGGACTTCTTCTCTTCATGTTGCACCAAAGACTCATTCTAATCCTCGGTTATCAAATACTGGGGAGAAATGATCCTCGTTGTATGATTTGTTGTTGACATGAGGCGGTTTTCGTAGGACTTTGTAACTTTCTGTGCCTGTAGGTTGTACTTCTGTTTGTCCTGTCATTTCTTCTGGTGGCAGACACAGGCAGCGCAAGTGCCAACAGGGCTGATAATTAAGGTTGCTGAACATTTAAAAAAAATCCTCAGGCTGGCCTACATCCTATTTTCACTTGTTAATATTGTTGTTAAACTTCAGCCCTAGAGAATGGTTTGGTGGTATTTTCCACACCAGAAGTTTTTCTCAGAATGGAGTATCCAAAGCCAGATCACAAAGGACTTGCTGCATCTCCAGTTAAGAAATAAACTGATTTTGCCACTGTGAAGTCTCAAGGAGGAGGAGGAGAGGATGCAGTTTGCCTTGGAAGTGCAGGGGTTGGCAGGGAGCTGGGGTTCAATTATGACACCTTGCCACAGATCCAGTGCTGTGGGAAAACAGGAATAACCCTCAGTGGTGGGTTTAGCTGGAGCTGCCAGACAACCTGCAGAAAATGTCACTCCAGCATCTGTAGCTCCTACCCCAAGAGACACTGCAGTCCTCCTGGTTTTTCCAAGCTGATGGTACTCCATGCCAGACCCTCTGTGCTGGTAATACCCAGGAGGAATTTTATCAGCGACTGAAAGCAGCACTTATTTCAGCAAAGCAGAACCAACAGTGGCTACACAGAGGTGCCTTTCATGCCTTCCAGCCAAAAATCAAGTCAGCTTCCTGCCATGGGTTTGCAGTAGCTGAGTTGTTCCTGTACCACTAGTTACTCAAACCCTGCCCCGGGGGGCTGAGCTGGACGAGAGACATCACCGCTGAAAATTACTGTTCCTCCAGAAACAAAGCCAGCAGGAGCATGGTTTATACAGATCTGTCAGCAACAGCGTTACTGAGGGTGGAAACTAAGGAAGAAGTGGGTGGGAGGAGCCCCTCTCAGTTTGAAGACCTTTACCATATCAGGGAGTTCCCCCTGATTTTTGAGTATTGCTCAGCTACTGAAGCACAGCACTGACTTTGCTGGAATAAGTTGAAAAAGAGCTCTGTCCGTGGTTTTCCGAGGCTCGTAAACGGAGCTGGGCTGTCCCAGTTCTGAGAGTCCCACTCGAGTACTTTGGCATACCTTCTACTATCTAGATGCTCTTGCTCCATCTAGTGAGTAAATTTATTGCTCATCCTGGCTTATTTTGGCTGTGGAGGAGGCCTGGGGAAAAGTAACATAATTTATGTATTTGACCTATGCAAAGATGGGAATTACCCAGGGAGATTCTAGGTTTGATTTTGTTAGAAGAGGAAGAATGACAATGATTTTAGCTTACAGCTGCTCATTGACATATCTATTAAATTCTTTTTTAAAAAGACTTGAGGGTTTTTTTAATGAACTTTCCCATGGAAATCTATTTATGTTTACATTCAGTGGGTGGATTTGCTTGTTATGTGAATCAAATGGAGGGGCAGGGGGGGAAGAGATAAAATGAAAAAAGTTGGTTTAAGCAGTTCGACTGTATCTGTTACAACCCATCTTTACTGTTCTTGTTCAGCAGCCAAAACACATTCCTCTTTTATAAAAGAAGGAACACCAGGGCACCAGCTCACAGATCTTTAATGCAATAAAGCCCGTGTGAGGGGCCGTGTCCTGCTGGGCACTGAAGAGGGAAGAGCAGAGACAGGGTGTGGAGCACAGAGATGCTCAGGACCCTCTCTGGTGCCTGCCAAACCCCTGGTGAGCTCAGAGAGGTCAGGATTTGCCCATTCCTTCTTCTACCCTGCCTTGTCTTTCTGCTTTGGAGACCTTCTTGCCTAACCCTTGCCAGTCACATTTCATGTCGTATTGCCCCTTTCCATTTTCCTTTCTCTTCCCAAAAGACATTCATTCAAACCGTGAGTGGAAAGCGGATAGAACAGGTAAAAAAAGAGACCATGGCATTTCTTTCCGGGGCTTCATTTTTGGGGTTTGACAGCCATGGAAGGAAAGTGCTCTTTCCTGTGGGGCAGGCCCCTTGGTTCGCCTCACAGCCTGGCCTGTCCCTCGCAGTCCTGCCGTGCATCACAGCCTCCTCCCTCTGTCCCTGTCACCCCTTCTGTGGTGGGTGGCCATGGCCAGGGAGGTGACCCGCCCGGCCAGGGTGCCCAAAACTGCTGCTGGGCTCACCCTCCACCCCCTCTTGTGGGACCCCCTGGCCGTGCATGGCTGTGGAAGCAGCAGGACCGAGCCCCCTGTGCTCTGTCTGAGCAGGCCTGTGGTTAATGGGCTGGTGACCACCTGATGTGCGCTCTGCAACCAGGTGTGATGGCAGCAGGGGCACTGGAGTGCACAGTTAAGTGCCATTTTCTTTGGGTACAAGTTCCCTAATTTTATTTGAAAACTGCTGTTATGACTTCTGAGTTTGGTTAGGCTCGTGCAATAGATACACATAGACCAGATATTTAAAAAAAATATATATATATATTCTGAGAACATACAAGCTGAAGACACAGGGCTGCCATGTCTAAAGGGATTTTTTGGCTTTTAAGTGAAAACAGTTTTTTAGTTTAAAAAGAGATTCAATGAAGAATGTTCCTTTCCTCCACCAAAAAAACCCACAAAAACAACCAACCCAAAACCCCAAAAACCCACTTTTAAAAAACCCCATAAAAAGATGTTATTATTATCTTGTGCCTGTTAAGGTCAAAGTTATATAGGGCTTACAGAGACTATCTCAGTGCTTTTGCATGGCCTTGGCTGCCTTCTTGGTGCAGCATTAAATGCCAGAGTAACTGTGAGCACCTCCCACACCCATCTGCAGAGGGCCTGATGCTGTTGTTCTCTCTGTACAGTGCTCTGCTGTTAAATACCCCTGGCATAATTCTTTTTCCGTGGTACCATTTCCATGTTTTCTGGCTGTCATCTTCAATGCTCTTGTCAAAAATCCACGTCTGACCTAACGAGCAGAATAACATTTGCAGGTAAAATTACAACAAAAATCAAAAACTGGCCCAGGGGAAATCAGAATCTGCTTTCCTGAGCTAAGGAATACATACAGAAAGGCAGAGGGAAAGAATGCAGAAGGGCAAAAGTCCTGCATTGATTAGAAATTGTAGAAATCTGACGAACCAGTATTATTTTTCCTGTAGGGCAATGCTAAATGCATTCAAAGGGCAAAAGACAGCATAAGACAAAGTGACTGACTGCTGATTTTTTGACACCATGGAAGAGGGATGGATGCACTTTGGTAAAAAACAGCAAGGAGAAGCCTTGAAGCCAAAATGTCTGACCTCTGAGCCCTCTGATGAAGTTTAGGAGTTGGTGGGTGCCCTGTGGAAGATCTGTGCTGGTCTTAACCACGGCTGCCCCTGGTAGGGTCTTGAAATACTGCCATGGGGTTTAGACAAAGTTAAAGATACTCTGTCTTAAGGAAATGGGACAACACGACTGGACTGAGAACTGCTTTTAAAAGACCAAAAACTGTCCTGGAAGCTCTTGTGTTTAATTAATCAGTTTACCTAACAGATAACCAGGCATTTCCTGTCATGAACGCAACCGAAGGCTTTTAGCTGTGCCTGGGAAAATGTGGTTGAGTTAAAGAAGCTCAAGTGGTTCCTTGACAGAAGTAATGAGGCAGATGGATTGCAAGGAAAGGACAGTGAATTTATGGAGAAGAAAGCAAGATATTACAGTGGGGTGGCAGCTACTGAGCAGACCTTTGGGGTGGCTAATGTATGTAATTTATCAAAGGCAAAAGAGACTGTCGAGCTTTTTAAGACATACCATAGTTTCCTGAGTGCAAATGAACCAGTCATCTGATTAGTTTTTCAGATCTCTGGTCCTTTGAAAGAGGAGGAAAGAGGTCCTTCATGTTGGAGGACATTCACTTCCCCTGAGCTGGTTTGTATGTGCTGACTGGAGTCCTGCTGTGGGGGAATGGGAGTAGGGACAGGGGCAAAGGTTCCTCTGGTGACAAAATTTCTGAGGGCAGCTTTTCATGGACCACAGTTCCTTCTTTAATCTCTTGTGAGAGGCCCAGTCCCTTAGCTACGAGAAGCTCTTTGGACTCCTGATCCACACTGTCTGGGGGATCGCTGCCATCGGGTCTGCCAACGCTTGTGTTTCCTCTGGGAGGCTCCCAGCAGGGCTGTCCTGCTTTCTCTGACCATGCCTGATGGGATGGAATCACAGCCCAAATTGCCTAGAGCAAATCGATAGAACCCAGTTTAGTTCAGACTGTGCTTTAAAAAAAAAACAACTGAAAACCCCAGGTTTCTTGCTTTTCTTTAGGAAAAAAATAATTAAAAAAAAAAATATATATAGGAAGACATTTCCATAAAAGTTCGAAGGCACTTTCTGCTCACTCACTACAGAGTTCAATACACTCTGTAGTTGAAAGGCCAAAAGATACATTAAATTAAGATGGTATATCTTATATAGCATATGAGTTGGCACCTGAGAACATCCCTTGGCACACCTTGCTTGTGGGCCCAGGGGACTCCAGTCGGGATCCAGCCTGAGCACCAGGCTTAGTCTGAGCCTGAGCCATCAGGTCTTCACCCCTGTCTCAAGTCCCAACCGGGGCTTGGCTTTCGAGCTTCGGAACATAACGGGGATGGGCTGATTTCTGTGCACTGTTTCTAAAGCCCTAAACTTGGTTATGCATTTTTATTCAAAAGCTCCTCTTTCAAAGACTGAACAGTGCAATTCCACACAGTGCATTTGGATGCACTGCAGAAGTACAAAGACTATTGGCAGCCCACTGCTGTTATTTTTGCAGTTTCTTTTAATTAGTAATCAAATATAATTTTTCAACTCTGTATTTTTTATTCGAAATCTTTAATGTCTTCCAGATCCACTCCAGGTTCACTAGACTGGGTGGTAACTAAGTCTTAATTTTGATCCAGAGGAAGCTGCCATGCCCATTTTGAGCATTCCTTGTTTGCTTACTGTTGCTCTCTTATTTTTAGCTGTATTTTGTACTGCATTTCTCTCTCTCTCTGTGCTTAAAAATTATTTTAGACTTTTCATTATTGTGTGGCATTGATTCTTGGCACTGAAGTTAAAGCCTGGAACTGAACAAACCGTGAAATTACTGCCTCAGCACAACCACTTGAAAGTCTCTGTTATGTACTTGGCCCTGTGTTTGCCAAACCCCTGCTCACCCTCTCTGTAGGATCCCACATAATGTATTCCCTCAGCTGGGGAAGAGGGAGGAAAAGAGAGGGGTGAGAATACCAGTCACTCATCATTTACCTGGTTCAGAATTTGCCTACTGAGCCCCGAAATGAAAAGCGTTCAAAGCTTTTTCTCGTAAGTGAAACATTATAAGCAAAACCCTCTTCTTTTTTGTATGTTCTACCCCAAGGAGTGCCCCACCAAGAAATCTGTTTTACCAGGTGAAGTGCAGTAGTAACGGCTGCTGCTTTGGCCAGGTGTGAGTTTCCCTCAGCAATGCCCAGGATGGGCAAAGTTCTGGGCCGGTGACTGATATTCCATGCACAGAAGTACCACAACTTTGAAATCCCATTATTTGCATCTTTTTGAGAAGCTGGAAGAAAGGAGAGAAAGTCCATATGCACAGGAGAGAGAGGTTCTTCAGTTTCCTGGTCGCACTCCGAGCTTCAGGAGGACAGTCAAACAAAGCTGTGACATTCCTGCTTGGCAGAGGTATTACATAGAATCCACGCAACCGTTTATTTAGGTTGGAAAAGGTCATCAAATCCAACTGTAAATACAACACTGCCAAGCCCACCACTAAACCATATCCCCAAGTGCCACATCGGCACGCCTGCTAAATCCCTCCAGGGATGGCGATTGAACCACTTCCCTGGTCAGGCTGTTCCAGCGCTTGCCACGCCTTTCAGCAGGGAAATTTTCCCCAGGATGTCACAAGCAGAGGTGTCTCTTAGCACAGCGTTTTTTGCCGTTTCCTCTGCACCCCTCACAGCACCGGCACGCGCGTGTGCAGCAGCCGAGGGGCTCCAGCTGCCAGGGCGGAAAACCCGAAGGGTAACACCATGTGCTGAGGGTGTGTTGCCCCCTGCAACAACCTGGATCGTTTCTAACCCTGAAAATCTCCATCAGTGTCATGGAATTGTGGCCCCCTCCCCTCCCTGGAAAGGGGGTGTCTCCTCTGCCAGCACGGTCGTGTCCCCAGCGAAGCACGTTGGCTTCTCCCTTCTCAAGGCCTCATGGCACAGCAAACTCCAGCCCCAGGCCTCGCTGACCCTCTTTTGGAAGGGTTCTTGGCCAGGAGCAGAGCGAGGAGGGTGAGAAGCTGTGCTGGCACAGCAGGCAGCTGGCAGCAAGGAGGCATCATGTTCCCAGAGCGTTACGTTTTTCTTGATGTAAAATTAATGTACAATGGAGGATTATAGATGTTCCTTCTACGTCTTAGCCACAGTTAGAGGACTTCAGCTGTTAATGCCAAGTATAATAAAAATGTTTTCTAATCTCGATGGAGTTCTCCCTGACATCTTATGTTTCACTGTCTTTTTTAACTTGCAGCACTTCTCTTTCTATCAGGATTCTTGTGTGTCTTGGCTTTCATAGTCCCTACCCCTTTTTAGGGCTTTCTTTAGTTGGTTTCTATGTGCATTTTGACTTTTTGCTCTTCCTTTGTTAGCATATTTGTTTGTTTACAGAGAAACATTGAGGGAGTGCTTGGGGAGGATCTCTGCTTCTTCCTTTCGGTTTAATATTCTGTCCGTCATTTCATATCACCTCCTCCTTTCTGGGTTGTGGAAACTTGTCAGAATCTCTGGACTGGTGACAGCACTGCTTGACTCATGCCAGGTTGCCCTGTCCTGTGTCCTTTGCCTCTGATTCCTTGCAAAATAGAGTAACTTGAGCCTTGCAGGTTACTGGATGTGCAAGATCCTAAAAAGCAGCAAGTGAATCCATGCAAAATAGAGGTATTTCCCTAAAGTCCAAGCCAGAGCTGGGTCGACACCTGCTTCTGCCAAAAGCACCAAAGCAGCAAAGTCAGAGAATTATAAAGGGGACATCAGTAAAATGTGGGTTCTTCACATCTTTGTGGAGAGTGATGAGAGGGGGAAGTTTGAAAAAATACTGTGATGAAAAATGGCATATAAAAATTCTGTGTCCTGTTATAGACCCAAAGTGGTCCAAATCCTTGTCTTTTCTTACTGTTTTTTTCTCTAGTGCCTAAGTTGAGGGAGGTTTCAAATAGTTCAAATATTTCCAAAAGATTGGAAAACCTGAAAACAATTTTTCTGAACCTTTTGTATGAAATCTTTCTGGTATTTTTGACTTTTCACTGCTACTGACTAGAGAAGCTTTACCCACGGAGCAACGACGTGTGCCAGCATAGGACCATGCCCTTACCTCGTGCAAGTTCCCAAGTCACTTCTGAGCCCATATATAGGGATCATTCCCTTACCTCTGGGCAGGAGGCAGGGTGCCACTCGTACTGCCAGCTGCACTGCTCTGCAGAGGGGAAGTGAGGAGGCATTTTTCCTTTGGAATGACAGTGGAAAGTCTTACGTGGACAGAAATGTGGTTACCTCAGCCACAATTTACACCCAGGACTCCCTCTCAGGAAAGGAATGTGCTGGAGAGTGTTTAATACACAGAGAT
The DNA here is from genome assembly GCA_013397725.1 of Rhagologus leucostigma. Classification (NCBI taxonomy): domain Eukaryota; kingdom Metazoa; phylum Chordata; class Aves; order Passeriformes; genus Rhagologus; species Rhagologus leucostigma. Next base: position 121,267 of record VZTD01004423.1, read on the forward strand.
GTTCAGAACGCCTGTGTGACGCGTGGGCAGTAGGACAAGTCTCCTGTTTCCCTGGGAAGTCATCAGGAGATTGATTTAAAGTGGCAATAAGCATATTGGGAGGCAATAGAAAGATCAAAGGACGCTGAATATTACAGCTGTTTTCCAAAGAATTCTGTTCACAGGGCAAGCATATCTGATCCTCTGCTCGGTGGAGCTGAGGGTCGCATTAAATGCTGCTTCATGGGCCACGGGGGCCAAGATGCTGGAGGTAACTTTGATATTAGTCTTTCTTGCTAACCATCTGTCTGTTGTCATCATCAATAACCCTCCCAATCATTTACCGTCCAGGTTCTTGCTTGATCTCCGACCAAAACTGATTGTTTGAAATGTTAAAGGCATTCATCAGCCATTCCTGAAGCCAGATTTTGGGGGCAAAATAAATAATGTCAAATTAAAAAAAAAAAAAAAAAGTTTAATGGTTTTCTCTGTAAGAAAGAGGCTGGCGAGACAGCAGGGACTGCCTGAGAGTGTCCAGGGCCAGCCAACACTGCTTTAGTACATGTCTGAATAGAAAAATGGGCTCTGGAAAGAACAGAGAACAAGGAAGGAGAATTTTCAGACACAAAGAGGTGTCTAAAGAGCTGGCTCACCTCAACCTCTGCCTGTTTCTTTTGTCACCTGTTCTTTCCTCTTAGACCAGGAGCACTGCTCACTCCTTCCCTCTTCAGCTGTGATACTTGTCCTTATCAGGAGGATATCACTTGTTCCCTGCCCAGCAAACACTGGTGTGGCAAAATATCTTCAGGGAAGAGAGGGACAGCTTTAGTGCCGACTTTATCTGAAGGTTTGTAATGAACAGTGCTTCCCCTTTGGACAAGAGGATGCCATTTTGACTGCAGTGCAGAGGCACTCAGAGACTCAAAGGTGAGACAAACTCCCTGTCAGTGGGAGCATCACACAAGTCTAAGTGAGGAGGGGACAAGAAGAGAGACTGGGAGGTGAGGTTTGCAGGGTAAGAGAGTGTAAGCAGTGAAATGAGGACAGGACAGGGAGAAGCAGCACACTTCTGGTTTGGTTTCTGTTGTCTGTTTTGCTCAGGAAAAGAGTTTTGTGTTTGGAAGACGAACCAAGCCCTGAGGAGAAGGAGCTGATCCAGGCTCCATGGGTGGTGCCGGCCCTTCCCCGGCTGCAGAGCCGGGCCAGCCCTGTACAATGGAGTGCATTTTTGTGTGTGTTTGCACCGCCTCAAAATGCTTTTTCCTTCTAAACCTCGACATGTGCTTTGCCCTAGGGGATTAATGTTGATTGCACTGTAATGATCAGCTCTCAGAGTAGAAAGCCAGCCACGAGTGAGCCCGCGTGCGAAACTCACTGGGCTGCACAGCTCCGGCCTTGCCGTGCACGGCAGGGTGAGCGCGTCCGGCTCGCTGCTGTAAACGCAGCTCTGCTGGGAGAGCAACATCTGGGGCGTTCAGATGCAGATGCTGGGCTGTGTGCTGTGTTTCCTCATCTGTAAGTGATGTTTCGGGTAAGGTGTTGGGGTGCACTATGTGCTGGAAGAGAGATAGGCCCTGAGGGCCTATCTCTCTTCCAGCACATAGTGCACCCCAACAGTAAGGGGAGTTTTAGGAGGGAGAAGCACCCACTGAGCATCCCCACAGCAGTGCAGGCCCTCATGCACTGCACCTGTCTGCTGGCAGAACCCCATAGGAAGTGCACACAGCAGCAGCAGGATGCCCGTGTGTGTGGCCCAGATGAACGCCCCAGAGAGGGCTCTGTTACCTCCAGGATGCCTTGGAGGTAACACCACCTCTTGAACACCACAGCTGCTGCAAACAGGTTTGGTTGATTCAAAGAAACCTTTAAACAGGGGAAACCCTGTCCATGAGGCTTCACGTTTTCTCCCCACGTGGCTCAGTTTCTCTGCTTATAGTATGATGAATAGCAGCTTGTGTATTTGCCAGCCCTGATGTAATGCATCCCTGGATAATTTTTATGGGGGTTCCTTTTTTATTTATTTATGTGTTTGTTTTTTAACTTCAGTTGGCAGGGTGGTAACTGGTTACTTCAAGTCAGTAGACTCAGTGGTATACACAGCCCGAATTTCTCCCAGCTTTCTTAGCACGGTTTTGGAAGATTATGTGAATTTGTACTTTCAAAATGCCTACTGCTCTACTTTCCTCTGCGAAAGCAACTTCTGCTGTAGTGTGTGTACTGTAGCTACATAACTTAATTAAAAAGAAGATGAGCAATTTATTTCATCCTCTGTAGCCAGGAAATAATGATGATCGGCAGTTATATTAAAAGGATGGGTTGGACTCTGACTCCTTTTGCTGCAGGTTGTAGACTTGCCAGCCCAGTTACTGTCTGGAAATAGCTGATCGTTTTTCTTGGCAGTTCAGTGGCCTAGTCAGTTCTAGACATCTGGCTCCTGAGTAATTCCAGATCAGTTTGTGCACCTGTAATAGCCCGGTGCACTCAGGTTTGAAAAGTGGCTCCTGCACATTCACGAGGATGCCAGGACAGATGCTTTTGGCTTGCTGTGTATGAACAGGCTGGTTCTGCATGCTGGTAGCTGACCTCCTAGGTGCTAACAGGCCTGAGGCGGGCTAGTACTGTGTGGGCAAGACTTCTGCTGCACCATGGACACTGCTCGGGCAGGATTCCAGCTGATGGAGCAGGAATCTGAAATATTGCGTCAGGACAGGCAGTACTGGATGATGCTCCATCAGTAACACATTGACACTGTTTTCGTTGTTGAGCTCCGGCTTTGTGCGCAGGTGAAAGGCCATCCAGAGCTTGCTTATCCACCGTGAATTTTCTAAGTGAAAACTGTCCTTCGTTAGAACGTCAGATGTGTTTCCTAATGAGGTCTTGCAGGACAAGATAAACACACTCATTTTGCATGTAAATGACATGGTCAAGAGATATGAATCTTTCTAATGCCTGTACAGCTCAGGTTCAAAAGCAAATTCTAGTCCCCAGAGTGTGATGTGCTGCCATCTTAAAGCTGAGAGTTGACATTTCCATCCATTGTGTTGAAAACCTGTCGCACTGTGGGACAAAAAACACAACCCGTTGTGCTCGGAAGGAAGAACAATGGCTGAACAAAGACGTGGCGTTTGTCCTGCTGTCCGTAAGTAAGCCAAACCCACCATCTAGAACACATCTAACAGATCCAGCTGAACAGAGAGCAGTAACTGGTGTTATTGTTGTGTTCTGGCTGTTTAAAATGCCTGATAGCCCTGGCACTCTTATTTTAGGTCATGTCACTGGGGAGAAACCCACATGCAAGGAAGGAGGACCCAGTCTGATGTGGTGCAGGATGGATAAGGCAAAAAATCATGAGTCCCCCTGTACCAGTCCTGTTTTATGGAGCTGGCAGAGGAACAGGCTCTCTACAAGTACCAGCTAAAGAGAGCAGTGCTGCTGTGGGAGTTTCTCTCTTGTTTTATACTCCCCAAATCCACTTTCGGCGCCTCCAGATTTGGAGGCATAAAGACAGCTCATTAGGGGCCTTATCCAAACCCCACAGATGTCACTGGGAGTTTGTGCCAGCAATGGGACTTGGTTGAGTTTAGTTATGAGCCTTTATCTTTCCCCCACATGCATGGAGATCTGGGATGAAACTACCAGCGAGCAGTGAGTCCAGGTGAGTCTCAGCGCCTGCTCCTTCTCTACGGGGTGGCTGCAGGGTTCAAAGCCGTGAGTTTCACCTCCCCCTCTCTCATAAAGACTCATCCTTTGTTTCTCTCTGCGTCTATTAGCCAAGAAGACGCTATCTCCAGTGAAAACACATTCCATTGTTGCAGTTTTGCTCCTTGGAATGCTATGACACATCCCTCAAGTATCGGCTTTGCTAACTGTCAACAAATTAGTGTCCTTTCACTCCCAGCGTGTGCACTCACGGGTCCTCTTGGCTCGTGCCCTTACAGAGAGCAGTACCAAGGCTGCAGTCCAGGGAGCACTCTCTCTCCTGACCTTCTGTCCCAAAATTCACCTTCTTGCCAGCTGAACAGTGGGACAGCATCCCCTCAGCTGGGAAAGCTTGCTCTCCTTCTCCAGCATCAGGAGAAAATGGCTGGCACTGAATTTATTCACTGTTGCCAGCAGAACTTGAGGCAAAAGCTACCGGGCCCAGTCCCGAACCAGCTTGGTCATCCCTCCTGTCCGGATTTATTTTATATCCTCATTAAAGCAGATGAGGGCCTTGAACAAAACCACTTGGATGGTTGTGCCGGTTTAGCCAAAATCTAGTAATATAGCCCCTGAGAGAAAGCCAGGTTACAACCACCCTTCCCCCCACAGGGTTCGGGNCCGGGCCTCGGGGAGAAAATTCTCCTGATGTGTTCTGATGTTGTTGAAACAGTTCAGAAGAGAAGAAGGAAAAAAACCCGAAGTCCCAGGAAACAAAATTCAGCTCTCCGTCTCACACCAAGAGGGAAAAAAAAACCAGCTGGCTGAAGGAAAAGCAAGCAGGGTGCTCCCTTCGTGCTACCCACAGCCAGACAACACTGAGGAGTGTAATCTCTGTGTCCTTGAGAAGCTGCTTTGGAAAGTTCGTCTGGTTTTTTTCTCAAGCTCAGTGTAAAGGCACAGAAAAGGCACAATATTACTTTTGGGGCATAGAGCATGATAGGGGATACACATGATAGAGTCACCCCAAGACAACGGTACTCGCAGCAAAAGCTTATCTGGGTGCCTGACCCAGCAGAGAAGCTGGTGCTAAAGGGGGAAACCACAGCCTACAAAGGCAGGGGAAGGAAAACAAACCCCCCAGCTCGTCTCTGTTTTATCTCTCAGCTTGTTCACTCAGAGAACTGGAGAAGAGAGAAAGTCCTGGTGAGTTTTCTCCACAGTCCTACTAAGTTATGGTTGGCCAAAGGTCTGAGGCTGTTTTGCTTCAGCAGATGAGCCACAGGACCATCTTTTCCCCCTCTCAGTGGCCCACAGGTTCCCCTTGGAAAGCCGACGCCATCGCAGGCTGAGCAGTTGTGCTGGGAAGGGCTGAGGGTGGCTGTGCTCTCTGCGCTGCAGCTGACAGCCGGAGCTGGGTCTGGATCTCAGGGTTTAAATCGGTATGAGAGATCCCAGGATGTGGGTCCTTGTGATCTGGGAATTGTAAAGCAGTCGTTTTAACCACATGATTAGAATTTAGATAAACAGTCAGGGAGTAACCAAGGCATGCCCCCCAAATACAGTGGCAGACACACCATCTAAGGGAAATGAGAGGGAAATAGCTTTGTTCCAGCCCAAGGCTTATCCTAAAGTCGTTCCAGCCCTCAGCTTGAGGCGCTGGCTGGAGGAAGCTCAGCCTTGCAGGCTGCTTCACTCCATTCTGCCTGCAAAATAATTATGCAGCTTCAGAGCTGTACCAGAGCGTGCCAGGCAGCGCGGCGCCTTTGTGATGTGCTAACGCAGCTTTCTGAAGTAGCTCCTATGTATGCCCAAGGCCAATAAATATTCCTATTAACTGCGCACTGAATCCCTGCTTTCTGCTCGCTCCTGAAGAGGGTAAGCAGCTGAATCAGGCTTCAAAAAAAACCCCTCAGGATCTTCTCACTTTGAGATCTGAATTTTCGAAGCAGATGTACCATACCTGAATTTTTGGGGGGGGCCTCCAAGCAATCAGACTGACCATGACAGTACAACAGAGCAAGTGAAGGGGAGCTGGGCATGCTTGTTAGTCAGCTCTGCTTTTTCACCCTCACTCTGGTTATGCATCCTGCCTTTTCTCCTCTTTCGAAGGACAAAAGGTAAATTGAGGGTGAATTAAGGGATGGAAAAAATGTTTTTGAGTTGTGGGTTTTTGCTATTTTTTTTTTAATTTTAATGCCAGTCTTGCTTTTAAAGTATAGAAAATGCTGCATGGTCTCCAGAGAAGTCAGTTTACACTAGAGTCAAAGCCTTGCAAATATTCAATTAGGAGACCAGTCAAGTATGTGGGATTGTTTATATAAATGTTTGCAGAACCAGAGTGTGAGTTCACAGGCAGGCATGGGAGCTTTGGTTTCCCAGCTGATCCATAAAAAGGGTCAAACACAGTATACTGATAAATGCAGTATACGTACAAAAAAAGCCAGCTAGCCTCAATCCAGCCCTGACTGGAGCTTCCAGTACCAATTCCCAGTTGTTTATCAAAGTTGAGTTGGAGGCTGATGAGTTTGCAGGATGTGTAATTTAAAAACAATTTCAGGCTCTTCCCTGGGCACCACTGCACATCTCATACACACACGTGTGCAGTTGGGAGCTAAAAGCAGATGCTGCTTTAAGTAAACAAAGAGCTCCCACTGATTACCGAGAAGCAGCTCTGGTGTGAGCAAGAGTGGAAGAGGCCCCATGGAATGAGGCCTGAAGATGCAGGGTAGCATCATTCCCTGGAGTTTTCTGCATTTGCTCCTCTCTGCTTCTGCTTCTGGCACCAAACTCCTGAGAGAAGCTAGAGAAAGGTCCTGGTGTTCAAAGCCAGGGAAGACAGAGGAGAAAAAGAACTCCTCTTATGAAGATAAGCAAATGCTTTCTCAGCTCCAGCTTGAATTTTGGTGAGCCCTGGCGGGACTGATGGAGTGTACAGTGGAAGACAAAACTGGGCAAAAGAGTAAAAGGTGAAAAGAGGAGAATTTCATACAATTTTATTTCTAAAATTTAATTTGGGAGTGGTTTTCATTTTTTCAATAAGTTTCTCCAGTCTCTCAGGAAACAGAGAAAAAGCAAGGACTCCAGTGTTCTGAAAGTGCTTGGTGTCTGGTTCCCTGCTTTCTGTGCTGATCAGGACAGGGAGACACGAAGCCATCAGCCAGCAATCAGGAATTTACCCAACCCCAGTGGGCCAGAAGGAAGAGTGACTGTATTATGACTGTTTTTTTTCTCCCCTGTGCTTAGCTGGCATGAAACTATAGGGAAGTTCCCTACACCCTTGTATTTTTTTTTGGGTAGTTTCTTTAGGCAGGTTATGCTGTTGAGAGCGTGCAACCGGTGTCTTTTGAGATGAAAGGGGCTGTGTCAGTGCAATATTGCTGACACAGTTGCTTTTGTTGCTTGAATTTAAGTACTGGTATCTGTGCTGGAGTTATTAATAGATTGAACTGTCCAAACAGGGATCCTTCACCCCTCCTGCTGCAAAATACATACTGTGTTCCTGTTGCTACAGCAGACACTGCTAAGGTACAGCTAGTACAGTCTGTTTTTCACTAAGTGCATCAGTGAGCAGTTTAAACAAAGTTAAACAGAAGAAAAAAATAGTACTGGCAACAAAGAGATGGCTTATCATTTGCAACTTTAAAAAGGAGCCTGCAGCTATACGAATCTGGAAATAATATAAACTTAACCCACAGGACTGTTGCATTGGTTTTAGAAGAGCTTACTTTAAAGCTGGTATGTGGGCTCGCTAAGAGACTGAGTGGTTGGCAAGGATGCTAACCATTTATGGAATGTGTCTTTGGAAAGGATTAAAGCAAAAAACATGTTGCTTCTTACCAGCTCTGAGCTAGGAATATAGCTCTAAGGGGCGAGCGTTAAATTTTAAGCATCCAGTATGTAAAGCTTTTAGAGAATAAACTTTTTTCTTCCCTTGCCCTGGCGCTCGGGATCAAATTCAGTCCAGACCGGATAGACTAAAAATCATTCCCATCTGACGTCCAGGAAAAGGTCAGGAGTTACAGCAGTGCTGGCAGTGGTGGAGCAGTTCCCAGCTTGCGTAAGAACTATTTGTGAACTGCCCAAGATAACAGTCAGCATTTTAGCTCCCAGTGTTCCAAGCCTCGTACAACTGTGCCTATTCATTTTGCCCCTCTAAGCTGGGTTTTGAAAACTGCTTCGTACCAAGTGAAAGCAGAATTAAAACTGAAGCCTGAGAGCCCGGTTAAAATGCAAAATCCCTATGGCTTGGCTGGGAAATCTTTCATTTTCTACTTTCATTGGCCTTGTTATGACTGTTTCTCTGCCTTAGATACTCATGGTGCAGCCCCTCACTGTGTTGTCCTCCTCCTGTGCCACTCCCTGTCCCAGGCTGTACTTGAAAAGACAGTGAAAAATGTCTCTAAGTGGCACCATTTCCCTCTAACAGAGATTCCCTGTTACTGATGAAACAACTCCGTATTTTTCCTGTGTCTGTGAGTGGATGTGGTGTCACATCTGCATGTGTTTGCAGAAGGCACTAAGAGAGGACTTGCTGCCAAATCCTCTCCCCAGTGTGGAGGAGAAGAGAAGCGTGGTGCTGTTCTCAGCTCTGACATCTATCAACAAGAGCAAAGATCTCTTCTAAGCAACCTGTCTGTCCAGCTGCTGCCACGGTTATTGGGCATCTCATGGGTACTTGCAGTCCAAAATGTTTGCAAACCCACAGCCACTCCCACAAGGTGAGGGCAGCTGCTGTTGGAAATAGGACACAGAGGCCTAAAAGGTATTAGAAATAATTTCCAAGGGGGACAGTGTCTCTTTTCCTGAAAGCATGTCTGCCACCCCCCTGTCACCTGCTCTTTCTCCACATGCTTACTCGGCTGTGCAAGGAGAGCCCTGGTTCCTGGGGCAGTGCAGAGTGATGCCAGGGTGTGTTATCTGCTACTTGTCAACACCTTGGGGGTGAAATTATGGGTGAGTCTGACCCTCAGGTGCAGAGCTGGGGGCTCTGGATGTGGAAGATCACGTTAGTGGGTCACGGTCATTTTGAAGAGCTTCCACTGACTGTGGCAGTTCCTTAACAGGATCCTTCCCCTAAGAGACTTGTGTTTTTCTTTCTCTCCAACCATTCATGAAACCCAGGACCCAGTCCTGTACCATGAGGATATAGGCTCAGTCTAGGAGTGATCCATGTTAAAGCCTTCCTCTAGAATTCGCACCAAATGGCCAGAATGTCTTTGTAGCCTCACTTTGAAATCTTTGATGTGTTAGTACAGAAACTGGCTGTGACAGGGCTTGTGTATGACTTAATTTTATCTGTTTAGTAAATAGTCTGACATGCTTTATTTGACAATGAATGTGTACATCAGTGCCATAAAAGCACGATACCACACTTATTATGAGGCTCTCAGAAAGAAAAACATGGCTAAAATGTGGAGGTGAGCACCTCTTTCTTCTGTAAAGTGAAAATCCTGAAGCTGTGTCTTCATTGTCTAGAATAAGTGAATTTCCTTCCAAACGAGTTGCATTCTATTGAACACTCACCTTTTTTTTACCATATTGCTTACGCTGATGAAGTTCCAGAAAAGGTAATACCAGCTGCTCATTGTTAGGGCCCTAATACACTGTAATGTCCCTGATCAGCTTCACCTGAGTCCTGCATCCACTCCCATGGGCACCGGAGCCCTTTTTAAGCTCAGCCCCAGTGCATTAGTCCCTTTTTGGGGGCTGATGTAGGAGTGCTGGTCTCCAGCCCTGCGCTTGGCTCTCCCCCCAATCTGGTGTTAGATGTGTGCCTTTGGTAGCTGTCTCCTGGGTGGGGTTCTCTGGGGTGCACCGTACATTTCCAGCTCTCTGACTCTGTCCTCCGCTGCTCCTAAGAGGATCCCTGGATGGACCCTGGACTTGCTTTGCTGCTTGCTGTGCCTGGAGCTGTTGATGGGCCCTGTTACCAGCGTGCCACGAGGCTGCCTGACCTGTGTCCTGCCTCCCCTGCGTTGCCCTCAGCTCCTCAGCATTGGGGAAATTCTGTGCTCGAGTGCTCGGCGAAGGTAAGAGGAGAATGTGTAGCTGCTAAGTTAGAATATGAGCTTGAAATTAACCCGGTAATGATAGAATCAGCAAAGACTGATTGTATTTTTTCCCTCTCCTCTATAGTTTAATGATTATGGTGTTTTGAAGATGTTTCCCACTTCCTTCTCCCACGCAGAGTATCTGCACACCTGCCTTTGTGCATCCCCCAGTTACTGGCTGAGTGAAAGGCAATAATATAATATGTCTGGTTTTGAATTGCATGTGTACTCTCAGCTACCTAAAAGGCCAAGCAGCACCAGATAACCCATGCTGCAGTCTTGCTTTTGGGATGGGTGCAGGTAACCTGCAGGAATCATTGTGAATCAGTAGGGTTGCAAGGGTGTCAGCAGAAAAAAGGGAAGGTTTGGGATGAAGTTCTTGAACCCTTTCAAGAAGACTTGCATCAGAAGGGCCTTGAGAGTTCAGTGACTAGCTGCAAGAGTCATAAAAAATATTGAATGCAGGCCTGTGGCAAAGAAAGGAGCTTTTAGGTGATTAGCAAATCACCTTGCCTGCACAGAAAGGCAGATGGAGCTGAGGATGGTGCACAGCATTCATGGTACCTGGAGTGTGACTGTCCAGGTGCACCCTACTGCCTCTCACAAGTGGTCCTGGACTCCTTAGATCTCCTGGGCTTTTGCAGGAGGAGTTCCACAGCTTGCCCTGGTTGTGCAGTCAATGCAAGCTTACCTTTGTGGCCCCGGATAGATCCTTTTGAAAAGGACAGCATAAGAAGGCTGAGCTGGTTCGTGTGGAGTTATGGGTTCAAGGACCAAGCTGTTCTTACACTTTTTCTTCTGTGGCTTTACTGCTCTTATGACCCCTAGTAAACCTTCTGGAAAAGAACCTGAAGCTAATTAAGAGGGTCATTTTTGTGGCATTGGCTAAATGGGAACTGGAATTTCTTCCCATTTGCATGAACAGAGGTCTGGCAGCAGTTGCAGCCCACTGCTGGAAAATAAAGGGGAAGAGGTCTGAAATAGGTTTCAGAAGAAACACATTTGTTTGAAATGAGGGTTTACAGATCGGTGTGCCTAGATAACAAATATGTGCCTTCACATATTCTGTTCTGGCCCTTAGCTGTGAGGTAGGTCTTCAGGCATGTGACCCTGTGGGGAGTTTTCAAAGCTGTGTAAGGACATTTAATATTTAATGCCCCAGTACCCTGCCTCTCCTATTGCTGCACAACTAATAATGTGAACTTAAATTGATTAGATGCCATCGTTGCCTCAGGAAAGGGATACTTAGGTTGCCTTATGTGTTATGATGTAACTATAGGCACTCTGGTTTATTTTGGCAATGGTTTGGACTTGAAACAAACCTGGTTAATTTGGAATGAAAACAGTTGGGTCCTTTATGCTATTTATAATGGGTTTTGCAGTAGTTGCTTACTTATAAAGGTGATTTCATTGTTCATTGGAGGTGGTTCATAACTGCATGGTTGACATGATTAAATTTGATCATTGATGGATTTCTGGGTTCAAAATCCAGATGTAGATCTGTGCTTAGTTCTGTTGTCCAGGCTGAAATGTAGAAAGGGTAGGTGTGACAGTGAGTTTGTTCAGTATTGACAACACTGAACATTCCAGGATGATGAGTCAGACTCCTCCCAAATTCTGTACTTGGTTTAAGTTAATGAGACTTAGAAAAATATTGAGTTATCCATTTTTTCCCCCTCTGCAATAGTAAGACCACAGTTTCCAATGAAGCCTGTAATTCTCCCATGAGCTTTTGTCTCCAGGTGCTCTCAAAATATTGCCAATTATTGAAAAACTTGAAGTAAAATGTTATTAGTCCTTTCTTTAAGCTAGAACAATGGACCTGTTAAAATATTTATAGTTAACGTTAGGGCAGCCTGTGGGAATTGGGTTTGAGAGTTTCATTCAGACTTTTTTATTTCATATGTATATTTATGTTCTTACTGAGCAAGCAGTGGTCGCTGCAGAGCTGGGAGATGGGTTAGGTCTGATACCTCTGCATTTTATTGTCTTAATTTTGAGCTGTGGCTTTGGACAGCGAAGAAGATTTAGAGTTTTTGTTTAGCATAGTGTACATCTGATGGTCTGGTAAATGTTTCCCTGCTGGTTGGTCCTGGCAGGGTTTATGCCATGGTACTTTCTGCCCTCTGCAATTCTGCACTCTTGCTGCCCCTGTCCTGAACGTATTACCAGTTCCCTGTTGCTTAGTGCCCTGTGAGGGCAGGAGATGCTGATTTCATTTAAAGAGAGAACCTAGAAGCCTCAGACAGCCAGGATGCCTGCCCAGACCATGCAGTAAGATTTTTTTTTTTCAATGGCAGGAGCAAATTGTGGGAATCCTGACTTGTAAGGGTCATTTGCACTGGGAACATTTTCCACTCCACTGAAGTACCACAGAAGGCTTCCCTCAGCTGTTCGTGTCTTAGAGGATGACTTTTTTTCTAAGCACGCACTGGATCTTCACCCAAGAATTAGCAAAAATTAGGCAGAGTCTAATCAGCTAATAAATAATTCTACCTGAACCAACTCTAAAGTCTGTGAAACCATGCTAACAAAACAGTGTTTCTGTCTCTCTTCTCTACAGGAGAATGTGTCCTCACAGGAAGAGGAGTGCTTCTTCCTCTGCTGTTTTCAGTTTATCAGTAGAGTGTGTTCAGAGTCTGGTATTTTTTTTACATGTGAGTTTTATTTCGGAGGACTTTGCTAATTCTTCAGTCTCTTTCTTTTCAAACTAGGCAAACCCATGTAATCAATCTCAGATTCTGTGTTCTGCTTACCTGCTGTTGCCCAAATGCATAGACTGTTTGCCCTGAAGCTTTTTTGTCTTTTGGCAGCTGCTCTCATTCCAATTACAAAATATCCTTGGAAATTCAATACCTCATTTTTCTATTATTTAAATTATGGCTCACATTGTAGTTCAATGAATTTAATTAAAGCATTTCCTTGCACACGTGGTGTCCATGTGGATAGGGAATAAGAACTTTTAATCTTAAAACTGGGCATGTGTAATAGCTACAGCACTAAAGATCGTTCCTTCTTATTGCATCCTTCAGGTAAGACGAATGTTCATGCTGCCTGGAGGAAGGCATAATCTGTATGAGCTGGCTTTAAATCCTTAGGAAGCAGAGGGAATAACCTGTTTTAAATAACCGTGTTGTGAGATGTGACCTAGCTGAAAGTCTAGGAGAAAAAAGCCATGGGGCTAACCGAGTGTTTGCGCTATTGTGTAGCAAACAGCATGGACACCTGGGACACAGGTGCTGTCTTCCACTGGTGGTGGCTGGGTGGAGATCACCATGGCTGTACCTGCTGGCTGTGTATGTGACCTGTTTCTGCTCAGTGAGACAGGTTATTTTAACAGTGGAAGCAGCTGTCCTTCACTCACGTAGGTCTTTTGAACAGCAGTGGGCTAGGGAGCAGTGCTAGTGAAGGGAACCAGCCTGCATGGATGGAGCTGGGCCCAAAATTCCATTCACAGCCTTGAACCACCTGCCCTTGGCCAGAATATTTTACAAAATAGGAGAACGTGCAAATTGCAGCCACCAGGGACCTTCCACTGAAGTAGGATGCGGTGTGAGCTGCAGCTGGGGGTGAATCAGCTGTGAAACCAGAGCATCCTGTGCTGCTCCGTGCACCATGAGCTCCTGAGCTGCTGGTGCATCTTCCCTCAACTTGTGTCTGCCAGCCATCGTGGGCTCAGTCACTTTTGCAAGGACTGGGCTGCTAGCCCACTTGTTTAGGAAGCTCAGCTCTTTGTGGGATGTTGGAGGGGTGGACCAGCACTTGCAGATCTGGGGGGTTACCCAGTGGAGTTGAGGCTATTGCTACCCTGGGCCTCTCACCAGAGTTACTGGCTGCTGAAAGGGGGTCGTGATCAAAGTCTCACTTTTCATCACAATGAAGGTTTGCAGATCTCAGTGTGAAATTTGTGGCAGGAGTTTGTCTTCAGAACATCCAAAGCTGGCTTGTAAGCTTTCTTTTTGAAGAAGTTATTATTTTTGTTAAATTCCCTTTCTGATGCACTGAGGATGCTCAGCTGATACCAATCCCTGTCTTTCTCCACCTTCCTGCAAGCCTGTTGGTTAAATTTGATTGAACTTCCTATCTTTGGCCAGCTTCAATATCCCTTGTTTAACAAAAAAACAATGGAAACAATTCCAAGAGAAAACCGGCATCTGTGTGTAAGACAAATGAAGGCAATGTATGCAGCATGGACTTGATGTGTATTTGGTTTGTCCACCAGCTGAATGGTCACCTCTGGTCCCTCAGCCCATGCTGCTCCACTGGAATCTGTGCCTTGGCTGGCTGGTGGCTGGGGACCTCATCAGGAGATGAAGGTGCTGAGATGTTGGTTCCCAGAGCAGGGGGAAGTGAATTTTCAAGGAGATGTGAGGGCTGTCATTATTACGGGGTGGGGGCTGAAGAAGCTGTCAGTATTTTGTGCTGCTGGGAAGTGAAGTGTAAGGATGTGGGCTATAACCCACAAACAGCTGGCCTTCAGCAGTGCTTTTGCTTATGTGAAGACTTGTTTTGTTTCCCCTGGCGTGTGAGAGTTGTCATTAAGGGCCAAGCCAGTGGTCTAGCCTGTTAACATCTCTGAATGGACAGCATCAGAAGCGTCAAGGGAAAATTGTAGCTGACAGTTGTTGAAAAACTCCCTAGGACTAAGCAGTCGCTGCTGCAAACCAATCTTCCTTTCCCATCCTTGGGCACTACTTTATTGCTGCTTCTCTCAGGAATGGACGACACTGTGCTTTCAGGGGTGTGTGAACAGCTGGGATGGCTGCAGCTTCTCTTGTCCCAGACACAAGTTGATGTTGTGGCTCTGCAGTGGAGTCTCTTCGCTCTCTTGTCAAGCCTGGAGTGATTAACTTTTTTTCCTTAGCTTCCTTCGCTCACCACTCCATGTGTTTTCCTAGAAAAACTACAAAGTAGATGCAAACCCAGCTACTACATATTTAAGATAATACAAGTAAACGCACGCAACGAATTAATTGGTAGTTGTATTTGGTATACAGTCAAGTCTTCTAAAGGCAGGAAACTTGAAAATTGTGAAATACGCAACTTCACCCATTTCCAAACCACGTACTTGACTTTACTGGTTTTTGATGCTTTTGCAAAGCAGTTTTCTCAGTCCCTATCTTAATGTAAGTGATTTTGTTTCACCATGATCATGCTGCTATATGGAGTTGACCTAACAATTTAGCATTCTAGTGAGATGATTAATTCCAAATGTAACCAACTGCTCGCATTAAAAAACCCTTTAATTCACTAGGTTCTTCCCTTCTCTGGGTCATAGCTCCAAGTGTGGATACGGAGACTACTTGCCTCTTCTACTTCAAAAACTGCCAGTTGGTTTGCATAACTTGGAGAGTATTTTCAGCAGCTTCTTTTTGGGTAGGTATTGCTAAAACTTTTTTTCAAGTTCTCAGTAATCACGGCAATTCTGATATGATGTTGGTCACACTCTTGGATGCAGAGAAGTAAGAGGCGTATTCAGGACACAAATTACGTTACTAGTGAATCATGTTCTTGAACAAGGGAAGCGCTGTGCAGTAAATATGATTACAACACCTTAAAGGCAGGGTAATCTGGCTCTGTGGTATCATCTGAACTCGACAGCTTGTGATAAGGCTGAGTTAAACCACTGCTGTAGCTGTATGAACTAAGGAAAAGTAATTTTTAATGATAAACTAATTATGTACACAACTACAGGACCTCTGAACCTTGGAAATGAGTCAATTATAACATTCTTCTTCGCTGAAATATCCTAACAAGGAAGCTACTTTAAGCTAAATGTAGTCCCTGGTTAGCTTATAGCTGGTTGCTTGTTTTCTCAAAGCGTCAATTTTTGTAGCTCTTCCATCCAAAATTACTTTAAAATATATCTCAACATAGTAACTGTGTTTTCAGCTACCAAGGTGCTGTCCTCTCTGAATGAAGTATGGTGCCAGTGTGACTTTGCCATGTTTTAATTTCTCCTTTGCCTTTCCATGATATCAGTGAGAACAAATGTGTTACCAGCTGCACTGGGCACAAACAGAAGCCAGTTGCATCTGACAAGAATTTGGGGGTAATCTGCTTTGAAGCATAACTTGGAAGAACTTGTTCTGCTTTAGTAGCAACAAACTTCCAAAATGTGGGTTTCCTGAACCCTTCGGATGTAAAAAAACCTCACAAATGAGCGATCTTCTGTCTTGGAGGATATCCTAAGCAATGAAAGCATGTGCAGTGTGCTCTATTTATAACTCAGAAAACACAAGTAGTACCAATGTCTTTGGCCGCATTGCTTTGATTGTGTTTGCAGAGCAGTCACTAAGCTGTTCGGTTTTGGAAGTGCAAAAGAAGCTGTGCAATCTCCTCCCAAGCTCCTATGTTTCAGCAAGAAAGGCTGAAAGGATGTATTGCACGTGTCCAACCACAATGGCTTTAATTCAGCATCTACTCTATGATGTGGGAGTCTTTTGGCTTCAGTATATTCTGGATGAGGTCCTTTGGAAGTATCACCATTAGCAGCAGTGCACGTGCTAAAGGATGGGGAAAATGTGCCAAAGAAATGCTGTTTGCCTGTTAGTCATGCAAACTGGGTGTGGTGGTGGGATGTTCCCCTTGTCCCTTAAAAAGATGAAAGAAGAATCTGTCCAAATAACTTAAAACTCACCCTGAACAAGTGTGTTCTGTAAACAGATTTGGGCTCGATTTAGTCAAGAGAACTATACTGTATGTCTTTGAGGGCTCTTGTGATGATAAAATAATCCTTAATGGTGATGTTATTGGTGCACTTCCATGTGGGCCCATGGAAGTCACTGAGGCTGAAGGCCTCGCCTGGCTCACAGAACCCACGTGGATGCCTGAGATGGAGGGGCTTTACCTGGATCACTGGCTCACAGGCTGGGTTTGCAGCCTGGTGGTTGGTGCTGTCTGTTGGCTCCTTCCTCCTGCAAGCAGCCTGCAGCTGATTTGGAAACCTACGAGCAGGAGCTCCCAAGGGTGATGTGCTGACAGAATTATATTAGGAGGAGAGCTTTGTGCAGTTAAAATCGTAGATCGGCCTGGGTGTTGTGTTTAGGATGGTCCCTGCAAGTCTGGGATAAACGCAGTACAGGGTTTGGTATTTCTCTGCTCAGGCTGTCCGAGGCTGACTGTGTTCCTGACGGATCATTAGGATTAATTACTCGGGTCCTAGTCTGCCTCAGATGAATGAGCTCTGTCACCTCCCTGCTGAGGGTGAAACTGTTTCTCGACTTGCTGCAGCACTTCTGACACATCACACCTACGGTGCAATTAGTTGTGCTGTGCTGCTAATTCCTAGTGTGGCTTAGCAGAGGGCAACACACTCGTGTTACGTCCTCTGCCAGTGCTGCCTTCCCTGCTGGGGCTCTCGTGGGCAACCCGGCAGGCTTGCGGACTCGGAGTAAGCTGTGTGTGAAAAATATCACTCCTGCTCAGCTGACTGATTTCAAGGGGAAAGAGATCTCAGGAAGAGCTTCCTCCCACTCCCCTTGCGTGGAAGGAATGGCTTGGGAAGCTTGGAATGGGTTCTTGATTCTGAAGAAGTGCATGGCAACCAGCCAAAGGAAAACCCAAATCCTTTAAGTTGCTTATTAGTATATGGAATGCCAAAATTGGCATTTTTTTCTTTGTCTGTTCAAGGCTGGTGAGCTTCATAATCAATGTCTTTTCCAGTCTCATAGGAATATGGCAAGAGAGGCTGAAGTTTGCCTAAATATTAATTTGAATTTTTAAATGTCTGGCAAGTGGGAACACTTGTTCTGTGCAGTTTGAGATTCTCAGTGACAAGTATATGCAGAAGGAAGGTTAGGAAAGATGCATGCATGAAACATTTATGTAAATATAAGTCACAGAGGGGAGACCATGTATGGTTTACCTCACTGTGTTTTAAAATCAGTCCAGTATCTCACATTTCTGATTTTAGTCAGAATGAAAGGCTTTTTGAAACCCCCAATTAAACCATTCAGTAGAGGGATTACCTCATGCTACTTTTATGCCTAAATACCCAGACTGAGGCATGACCCTATAGATACCTTTGCACAAAAAAAAAGATGGCAACAACTTCTGCCCAGTATTTTTCTGTGTTTTTGCCACAGTCAGATGCTTGTAATTTTGTTGGAGAATTGGAAGTCAGAAAACTGCTCACAGTCTGGGCAAGAATGAATTAACATTGGCAAATGTCTTGTTGAGTGTAAGGGCAAGTACCTGAGTTAACTCCTTTGATTTCATGGAGCCTTGCATAGGCTTTGCACACGTGTAAGTTGGCACGCAAGGTGAAGAGCCACAGAAATAGAGACCCTTTGGGAAGGACTGAATTAGTCTTGGGGAGATCTTCTGAAGGCATTTATGATCACACCTCAGTTTCCTGTGGCAATGTGAGTAATCCTTGCAACGTTGTACAGCAGGTTTGCCACTAAATCAAGCAAGGGGGCAATTTCTCTATGTAAAAACTTGTTTCTTCTTCTTGGTCACCCCTTTGAAGCTGTTTGCTCTTGACACAGAGGGGTGCTCAGGTTCCACTTTGAGGAGTGCCTAAGTCTTTTAAATGGCAATTCTTTTCGTCGGTTCCTTTAACTGTACGAATAAGCTGCTTTACTGAGCTTGGGCACCAAACATTTAATTTGGAAACCAAATCTTACTTTTTTGTTTGTTTGTTTTGTGGGTCTGCAGCAGTAAATATTTTGCAGCACATTTTTATTAAAACTATCTTTTATTACAATCTCATATGTTTCTTTCCTCCCTGTGTCCCTGGTTGGTCCCAGCAGGTAGCGTGGGCATTGCCCATGGTGGTCTGTTTCGAAAACCAACCACTAACCAACCAGTGTGTGATGTACTACCTTATTTTTTTTTTTAGGTTCTGTATTTATTGCCTTTGAATAACTATTCCTGCTGTTCCACATCATTTGTTTCCAGCTTTGCAATGACTAGCTTTTATGAAAAGTAATTCAGACAACTTGAAGAAGAACAGTACATGCAGTAATCAAAGTCTGGACTGATCCCCATGTTCTGGATTTCAGCTTAATTATAAAGAATTTAATCTGCATTTGATATTCAGTTTGGGTATCATTCTAGCTTGGGAACTCTAAGCCTTTACTTTATAGCAGCTTGTACATTTTGGAGAGCAGAGCTCTACTGAGATTTCTAGTCTCAAGTTCTTTGCCACTTTTAGAGTTCAAACTAGTATATTAGAGAAAATGCTCACAATTTAGTGTTTATTTCAATAAACTTTGTTCAGAGCTGTGGCTATGTGAGGCATGGGTTTGATGGATGGACTGCCTAGTGAATAAGGAATTTCCTGGATGGTCACACTCAGAGTTGTGGTCAATGGTTTGATGAGAAAGTGGAGAGCGGAGATGAGTGGTGTTTCGCAGGGTTCAGGTTATACAGCTAAAGGGAGCCTTCAAGAAAGCTGGAGAGGGACTTTTTGGAAGGACATGCACTGCTAGGACAAGGGGCAATGACTTCAAACTGAAAGAGGGAAGGTTTAGATGAGATATCAGGAAGAAATTCTTCAGCTGAGACACGGAAATCCATTACCCAGAGAAGCTGTGGATGCCCCATCTCTGGAAGCATTTAAGGCCGGGCTGGATGGGGCACTGAGCAACCTGGTCTAGTGGAAGGTGTCCCTGCCCACGGCAAGGGGGTTGGAATGAAAGGATTTTTAAGGTTCCTTTCAACCTAAACCAATCTATGATTCTATGTATGTGGGTATTTTTTTGTTATGGTAACACTGAGCATTATTAATCTGTTAAGACATTTTTAAGGTTGCTGGTCCTGTGGAATTTGCTTGATGTTCTGGGACTGCTGTATCCTTAGGAGACCAAACATAGTTGAAGGTATCTGGCACTTGAGATAGGATGAATCAAGTGTTCCCCACTTATCCTGAAACTGGTGTATTGCACAAGCTGCCAGGCCCCAAAGGGAGAATGTGACCTGTGCTTTGCGTGTATATATTGAACCACAGTAACTGAGCAAGCTGGGGAGACCCAAGGAACTCTGCTATATATCATCCTGGTCTCTCTAGGGGGGATCATGGAATATCCTGAGTTTAGAGGGACCCACAAACATCACAGAGGTTCAGCTGACCCTGTACAGAAAACCCCAAGAATCCCACCACGTGCTTGAGAGCATTGTCCAAATGCTTTTTGCACTCTGGCAGGCTTGGTGCCAGGGCCATTCCCCTGGGGAGCCTTTTCTAGTGCCTGACTACACCCTGGGTGAAGAACCTTTTCCTAATATCCAACCTAAACTTCCCCTGCCACAGATTTGTGCCGTTTCCTCGAGTCCTATCTCTGGCTGATAGAGAAGAGATCAGTGCCTGCCCCTCCTGAGGAAGTTGTAGCTGCTGTAAGGTCTCCCCTCAACCTCCTCTTCTCTGGGCTGAACAGACCAAGTGACCTCAGCTGTTCCTTGTATGGCTTCCCCTCCAGACCCTTCACCATCTTCACTGCCCTCCTTTGGACACTGTCTAATGGCCCAGTGTCTTTCTTTCATTGTGGCACCCCAAACTGCACACAATATTCAAGGTGAGGATACCCCAGCCCAGAGCAGAGAGGGACAATCCCCACCCTTGCCCCGCTGATGCTGTGCCTGGTGTCCCCAGGACAGGGTTGGCCCTCCTGGCTGCCAAGGCACTGCTCACTCTTGTTTAACTTGCCATCATCCAGGAGCCCCAGATCCCTTTCCACGGAGCTGCTCTGCAGGCTCTCACCCCCCAGTCTGTCCATACATCCAGGGTTGCCCCATCCCAGGTGCAGAATCCTGCACTTTCCCCTGCTGACCTTCATATGGTTGGTGATTGCCCAGCCCTCTGCTTTGCCAAGGTTTATCTGCTGAGGGGGGTCAGCAGCTCCTCCCAGGTTAGTGCTGTCAGCAAACTTAGTGTACCTCCAAGCCTGCATCAAGTCATTCATGAGGACATTAAAGAGCACTGGTCCTAAAATGGAGCCCTGCAGATCCCCACTACTGACTCAAGGTTGCTGGGATGTGATGAAGATTCCCAGGGAGACTGGCATGGCTCAACTCTCATGGTCTTTCTGGTGATTTGCTCCAAGAAATCATTTCACATTTTCAGAAGGGAGTTTTGTCTCTAAAAATTGATGATTTCTGAATACTTGACATTATAATGAGATTTTTAAAACTTATAAGGAGAAGATATTAGGCTTATTGCTAGCCAAGCATTCCTACCTTGGGTGACAAGTAAAACTGGTTCAGCTGGCCCAAGCCTAATGAAAGACAGAATAATACTTGCAAATATTTTCTGAAGTTTGTGTTGAAAGCTGTCCCTCTGTTGGTGTGGACCCCAAGTTCAGTACTCCCCACCTTTCAGATTCAGGTCTCACGGGTCCATACCCCATTTTCTAAGCTAGTGGCAGCTGTATTTATATTTTGTTGGATCCTTCCTAGAGTGAGTAGATTACTGGAAATGTATATGGTCCCCCTGAAGGACCAGAGCTGCATAAAATGCTCCTCTGTATCTTATGTAACCTGTTCTGGATTTCAGTTACCTTAATTGTATTAAATACCTTTTTAAACTTGGCACCACAGAAATGAATGTGATTTATTTGTGGACCGAGGTGAGCATGAAATCTGGTATCACAAGCCTGGCTCTTTCAGTAGTGGCGAGAAATGGCAAGAAATAAACATTGCCACTTTCTCATTAATGCAATTACCATACCCCATCAAACATGTGCTGATAAATTTGAGAGGCTTATACTCTTCATTAGGCATATGCATTCATTAGCGTAGCCATCATAAAATAATGAGAGGAGTGTCCAGCTTGGGGAAAAATTCAGAGAACAAGAGCTCACATTATACAGAGCTATGACGATAAATGTCTCCTGTGGCATAATTTTAACTCTTACCATCTGTTATTCCCTGTTGCCATAGAAACTTAAAATAAATATTAAAAATAGTCTGAAACCAGGAAAAGCACAGCAGGGAATGTCTGTCCTGAAAGAAAACAAACCCTCAATGTGACCAGGAAATAGCAGGGAAAAGGACTGATGAGAACTTCAGGAGATTTAGCTGGGAGAATTTTCAATATGCGGGGGTGGGTGAGAGAAGGATCCCAAACCAGTGTTTATAAGCCGTTGTAGCTGGGCTACCAAAGCACTATCAGATGCTCAGTGCTGTACTTGCCATCTGTTTTCAACTTTGGGCTTGAGAAGTAATTTTACTGTAACTGTTAGAAGATTTGTGTATATATGCATAAATATGATTTTACATTTTTGAGAGATGTTTGATTTTTTTTTTTTTGTGGTTGAGCTAGAGAGCCATGAAGAGCTGTTCTCATGCAGTCTTTGTCAGCTGTGAGCATTACACTGGTGTTGATCAAATGATGCCATTCAAATATTATTAGAACTGAGTGTTTAGGCCAAAGGCAAGGCTTAAAAGGAGAGCTGCACTTTCATGCCAGGCCAGCACAGGAGCTGTTTCCAGAGGCTTCTTTCTGGAAAATACAAGAGCTGAGCCCCACACAGCAGGAAAAGCTGACTTGGGGAAAAAAAGGGGAAAGACTGCGTTTAGTGTCAGGGGCATGAAGAGTTGTTTAAATAATTGCCACTGTTGTGAAATAACAGAGCAGTTCAAGAACCTAGGAACTTTACTCTTTCTCAGAGAAGCTAAATTATTTGGGGATGCCCCATCTAAAGAAATCCTTGGTTGAAAAATGCTTTGTGTGGGAAGAGCAGCCCTGCTTGGGGGAATTGCTAACTGTTCTGGGTGGGTCCTTGCTACAGTCTAATTATAATGAAGATTTGTTTAGGTTCCTTGGTGAGAGTTCCCGTAGGTTTTTTAGCAACCCCTTTCATTCATTTGGCAGTCACTTCAAGAGTGATTTATGATAAGAAATGAGAAAACAAACTGAGATTTGATGTCAGGCAGTAGCCAGGAATTTAGATGTAATCACTGCTGCATAACATCCTGTGCGGTTCTGTGTGCAGCGTGTGCACCACGGTGGACTCCATGCATAAGATCTTATTTGAGCTTCCAAACCAAGACAGACTGGATATACCAACCAGCCTGGGCATCCAGGTGCCATCAGTGCAGAGTAAGGGCTCAAGTGCACGAGACCTGGGGAGCATAAATCAGAAGTTTTGTTTGCCCCTGTTATGGCTGATGACCTGATAGGCAGCTTTTTATCTGCAGCCCTGCGGTTTGCCCTGTGACAATAACAAATGCAAATTCTAAAAGGCAGCCAAATGTAGATGCTTTGATTTGCAGGAAAGCTCTGACCCACCAGAACTGTAACTTTTAGTGATAAAAGTTGCGTGAGTTCCGGCTACAGCCACTGTATGTCTGAGTTTTCCCAGACACGTCTTTCCTTCCCCTCTTTCATTCTCTGCCATCTCAGAAACCTTGGTGTAATCTGAGAGTTTTCTATATTTGGCCAGAGTAGCTGATCAGTGCTGCCCTCAGCCTGCTCTATATCTGGAAGCTGTGGACACTTCCATGGCACAACACCAGGCTGCAGAGCTTCTGCAGTGCGGTGAGTCAGCAGCTCTGGGAGCCCTGGGAGCTGTTGACTGTGTTCAAAACAGCTGCTGTGTGAATGTAAGAAGCCTGATGCGCCTCAAAAACCTTGGTTCACCCCCAAACCAACTTGAGGTAGGTCCAAGGTTTCTCACAAGGCTGCATATTCCTCCTGACAAGTTAACCACGACAGAAATGAGGCATCTTCTGTGATGATGTGATCTGGGTAAAATCTTTCCCGATCTTGCTGTGATCTGGGAGAGGCCTGTACCACCTTGTTCTCACTGACACAGCTCTTCCCTGGCTTGCTGTCCTAGTCTGAGGTGTGGTGTGGAGAACCCCAGAAGGCTTTCTCTGAGACCTTTTTTAAGTGGTGATAAGGGAACCAATACAATGACCTGTTAGGATATGGCATAAGATAGTTTCAGTCTTTGTTGGCACTCCTTTTTGTCCATGGTGGACTCTCATGCCCATGACAAACTGAAAATTCCCCAAACCTCATCTGACTCTCCTTCAGCTGATCAAATAGTTTATCTCAAGGTCCACTCACTTCATCTGTGCTTCGAGTATTAATTCTGCAAAAGGATTCTTTAGAAGAATATTGTGCAGTCTTGTGAGCTTTGCTCTTAATTTTTTTTCTTGTACTCCATTCCTGTCTGCTTATTTTGTGGGGAATCCATGCTCGTACTGAAGTGCTTTCTGGCATGCCGCAGGAAGGAGAGGGTTTTCCAGGAGTTCTGGGAACAAGCCAATTACTTGGAAGTCCTGCCGGAAACACTGCTTGGAAGATGCATAGAAAATAATAAAATTTTCCTGTGTTCTGCTCAAAATAGGCTATTTTTCAATACCGTACCTTGTTGGATATGGTGGAGATGTGTGTGTATGTGTGCTCTGACTGCTCAGGGTGTACATTTCTTAACACAGACCGTGTGCTTGGCGGTCTCTTCTTACTACTGAAGATAAAATGCTTCCTGCTTTGAGGAATTTACAGCCTACATGGACACTTCAGGAAGACTGAAAATCCAACAGCAGCTCAAGATGGAATAGCTCATTTAAGGAAGTTTATCTCTATTTCATGATGGTGATGACATAATTTTTACTTGGAGGAGTAGGATTTATGCTGATGTACTTTCAGCTTTTATGCCAATCTCCTTATGTATTGCATTAGGCAGTCCCTGCTGCAAAAGTTTGAAATCTCAACTAGATTAAGATATCTGATCTCTGCTTCCTAAAAATTCCGTCATGTTGTCAAGTGAAAGCAGAAAGCTGATGGAAGACATAAAGTGTGCAAAAGGCCTGCCATATTTCACCGGGATTTACTCTGACATCTGTATGTAGCGAGTTGATTTTTTTCTTTTGACCCAAATAGCGGTGTGAGTTCAGCAGTCAGCAGTGTACATTGTTTAATGCATCTAGAGAATTCAAATTATTGTATTATGGGCGAAGTGATAGCCGTGCAATCAGGATTTCCACCTGTGCAATCCTCTGCTTCGGTATGGTGGCAAACACGTAGCACGAAATAAGCTACGTGGGAGGAGAGAGAAGGCTGAACTCCTTTTACAGCTTTACTGTAGAATTTTGCTTTTTTAGGAACTTTG
The DNA here is from genome assembly GCA_013397725.1 of Rhagologus leucostigma. NCBI lineage: Eukaryota > Metazoa > Chordata > Aves > Passeriformes > Rhagologus > Rhagologus leucostigma. Next base: position 146,000 of record VZTD01004423.1, read on the forward strand.
CAGATGTTTGCAGAACTTCCATATAGCTGCTTCCTGAAGTTATGCCTTGCCTTTAATCAAAAGTGAATGCTTAGATGGCCCAGCAGTTCCCTAACTCCCTATTTGCACAGAAACCTCTCTCCAGTTAGCTCTGAACTTGTGCTGTCCCCTTAGTGAAAAGCCCTTGCTGTCTTGTTGTAGTCCAGTCTTTTACAGCATAGACTGGGTATGTTTTCAAGCAAACCCGAGCCTTGTTCTCCATGAATTGAAGTTCAGTTTGGACCCAGTTAAAGCCTCTATGTTGCTTTGCATTTGGTCTGTAAGGGATATGTGGGTTTGTACTAATTAGAGGAATTTGTACAAAGTTTAGGGCTGGATTTTTTGGACTGAATGCTATTTTGCAGTTAGCAGCCACGTTATGCCGTCTGTCTTCTGAGCTGGAGATGTATCATCGAATTGTAAATAGCTTCCAAGATGCAAGAGGCATTTCCTTCCTTATTCCAGCCCCTTAGCTTTCTGTTTTGTGCAGGCAGCAATGGTTTCCACGCTCGCTGTTCAAGATCCCATGGATCTGGAGAGCTCATGGTGACTATCATTTTATTCTGCTGAGTACTTTAAAAGTTGTAATGAGACTGTGTGGTAAAGTTAATAGAGCCTCCTGGTTATTCTCACAGTACTTGTAAAAAATTACTTGGTGTCATGACTTCATATCCAGATGACTGTATGAAATTAGGAATACTCTTAACGCTTGTTCTCTGAGATATATATTTTTTAATTTATTGGTGCCATGAAACGCAATCATTTTATCAGGGAGATAACTCGGAACTTTCCAAATGCTGATGAATAGCATGCCAAATCTTTTCAGTGTTCCATAATAAAGTTCAAGGCAGAACACATTGGACACATGGGAAAAGTTCCCTTTTGCAGATGATTGATGTGCCAACCTTTCATTCTGCTTCCAGCGTGCCTGTGCTTTGAGATGAAGATTATTTTTTTTAAGGAAGAAGTTACAGGTCTTTCAGAATTTTTTCTTACTTATACTATTTAGAAACTTAATGTTTTAACCATTAAGTTGAATGAAAATTGTTTCATGTAGTCCCGTGCAGGATATCCTTTAGGGCCTTGTGGAGTAAATGATTGTGCTCAGAAAATGTCATCCACCCAACTCCCTACCTTGTGGTCTGTAATAATTAGATTTGTATATAAGAAGATTTCCTGTGGCATTGTATTTTTTATTAATCAAGTGAGGGGTGGAAATGAAATGCTAGCATGGTTTTCATCAAGAATGGGTCTTTGTTCTCACACATATTTACTGCCTACAGAACTTTATACCATTATACAGTCTCGTCAGCCCATTTCAGGTAACTTGTTATGGCTAAAAAAATGATGGGCAAGGCACTCACATTTATTTGTGAACTACAGTGCTGAAGTGTGCGCCCCTAATAAATGGTCCCTTCCTCGCTGATAACCTCTCCTGCAAGGCCTCTCTAGCTCTTCCTCCACCATCAGCTTTCACCTTTTTTTTTTCCCTGAGAAACTGAAATGGAAAAAACTGCATTGAATGTGACTTACTGTGCTGAAATGAGCACGCTGCAAAGGTCAGCCTTTCCCTGCAGGCAGCTTGATAGTCCCACGCTGAGGATAACATTGTCCTTATAGAACAACAATAACTGGGATATTCTTGTGTGCCAGCAGGAGAAGGGATGGCTCTGGTGCCTAATATTTGGGAGGTCTGGACATAACCCGTCAGATACAGATTTCCTAGAGTCTGGCAATGATTTGTTGGATAATACTGGGAAAACACCATGTCACACATGAACTCCTTCGACAAATGAGAAGACTGATTCTTTCAAATGCTGGGGTGATGCTGGTGAGGCACGTGGCACAAAAGCCAGGTACCACGTGGGTCTTCTCAGAACGCTAAATGCAGTGCTTTGCGGAGATGTTAACTGGTGGGGGTCTGGGGTTGAGCAGTTTGGGTGGGTAAGGTTCCAGGAAATGTGGGTGCTTTAACAGACAGACTTACTGGACCTGGTGTTCTCTGATGTTTCAAAGTCTATTAGTGGAGTCAAAACAAGTATATTGCACAAAATTATGCATGTTATTCTGAGATTAACTCAGCTGATTAGAGCATGGTGATACTAATGAATGTCAAGGTCGAGGGTTTGATCCCCTAAAGGGCCATTCACTTGAGAGCTGAACTTGATAATCCTTGTGGGTGCCTTCCAACTTGGAATACTCTGTAATTCAATTCCTCAGTGGCTAAAGCACAGGAAATAAATGCACGATATGTAATCATAACCAAGTGTATTACGTGCTTTGAATAATGTGCTGCTCTAGTTTATCTCAATCGTAAGAGGCTACTGAAGTTGATGGGAGTTTTTTGCAAATTTGGGCTTCTTCCCAGGGCGGCTTTTTGGCCCTGTGGCATTATTAGAGGCCTCATGGCATGCTTTTGTTATCTTTAGAAGTAATGTCCTTGTGTTCATTCCTCATGACAGATACATGACTACAAGTGAGAGGTCTGTACTTGTGCAGTGTGGGTTGGAGCAGTGGATCCATGGTAGAAGCCTGGTGGGAATGTGGTTACCAGCATCGTCAGGAGCAGACATAAAGGGACTGAGTGTCCATCAACAGATCTACCAGGGGTGGCTTTTTGTCACACATGCCACCGAGTAACCCAGAGCATGCACAAAAAAGGAATCTTTTTGCCCAGACACTCAGTGAATCAGCAAATCAGCAGGAGAACAACAGTTCACCTCTCCCAAAGCAGAGATACCAATCACTGTTAATTCTGACTCGGTTTTGCTGTGAACATGAGCAGCTGGTGGGGTTTTTGGATGGAAATTCCTATCCCTTAAGGGCGCTTTTTACCTGTTTGTGTTCCCTCCATGGCTGGGTTGCCATAATGGCCCAAAGGAAACTGGTACAGTTGTGGCAGTGCCTGTGTGAGATGTTTCAGGAGGAGGTGGTACATGCTCTGGCCAAAATAGCAACTGTGAGTTACTTGGCACCATGACTACGTAGAGAGGCCAGGATATTTGTTTGGTTTTTTCCCCCCAAGAGGAGTAACTTTGCAGTAAGTGGGATAGGCTTGGCATTTCCACAATTTATTAATAGTCATATGAACAAGCTCTAAAGAAAAAAACCCCTACATTTTTAGATGTTAGCCACATGTGATCGTGTAACTGAGGCTAGGTAGTTTTGTAAAAGGTCATAAGAATGCTCCTCTAAAAGCTAGTAGTCATATTTCACTATAATCTTTGGTTGATATTAATGATGCCAAAGAATTACTGAAAAAAAATAAATGCCTGTGGAAAAAAACCTTAAGGCAAAGAATACAAATGGCACCTATAAATGTCTGATATTTCTTCTTTATCTGGAAATCTAGGCTGCGTACTCAATCAAATGTTCTCTTCTAGAGATGCAAAACCATGTAGCTTCTGGCTCATCTGCCTAAAATACAGGGTTGAAAGCTGTTTTGCAAGGTCCATGTTTCTGCTAATTGTTAATTTGGCACGCTGGTGATGATTATCAACAGCCTGAGAAGTGGCAAGGGTCATCTTTGACCCACACAACTGCCTAGACTCAAGAATTCTGCAAGTACTCTCAAAATACCTCCCTCTATTATTTTGAATTTAAATTCAACCCTCGAAGGTATGTGAGAGCTGCAGAGTGTTTTACTACTGATATGATGCATCTGTAAGTTGTATTTATGCCAAATTAAGCAGCAATACTTCTGTATGGCATATACTGTAATTAAACATTGAACCCAAGCCCAATGTTTGACCTTAGGGAATTTAATTCAGTTGATTGTAGTGTTGGTGGGAAAATGAATTCCATAACTGAGGCTGAGATCTGATGTCCCCCACAGTATTTGAGTATTCAAATACAAAGTTTTGGGAGAAGTCCATTTCTAATATTCACGCTAATTTATCATTTTAACTGACATATTTGGATTCCAGAGCAATTGTAGGTTAAACAAAAGGAAAACAGGATATTAAAGGATCTGATGGGTCCCATCCAAGTTCTGTGTGAGCCTCTCTCTACTGGCTTTAATGGAATGTGGCCCACTCTGTAGAAATAGCTCTTGAATTCTTTTCACTGGAAACACTGACAAAAATTAATATGTCCCTAAAGTGAAACAGACCTGGGAAACAAAATAAAACTCCGCTCTTGGAATTGTCCAAGCCAGAGGAAGTGCAGAAGCGAAACAAATACCATGAGAATGTAAGAGAAGATTTATTCTTTCAGTTTTAATATTTAAAGTATGAATAACAAAGATAAGGTAATGGTGGTCTATCTGCTAATTAGAACAGTGCTGCAGATGGAGTGAAAATGGAAATTTTAGATGTTCAGAGCCTTACTGGAACTGAGACAGTAGGTATTTGAAAGGCATGATTTTTAGGATGGTGCTGGAATGATGTATCTTTTATTGACATAACAGCCCTAAATAAACGAAAGTGTGAAAAATTAAATATGAAACAGTTTTTTGAAATCTCAATACATCCACCTTTCATTGGGAAGAAACTGTTCCTTGGCGAATGGCATTTTCCTGTGCTATTTTAATTTGTGTGGAATTGTTTCCACTGTGCAAGTAGAGTGACATGACCTTTTTTGTAGTGATGTTGTTGGCTTTGCAGTGCCATGCAAATGGCAATTGTCAGGATATAAAAATTGGATCCTGGAAGTCATCCCAAAAAAGCATGATGAAAAATATTTTGTCTTTTTTCTATGCATTAACTGCAATGAATCAGATGATGCAGAATCCCTGCTTTCAGGTTTATTTTTTTACCTTTTTTTTGTTGTTGTTTAGAATTTTTTTTGTTTAGAATTAGAATTTAGAGTTATTCTGGATACAGTGCTATTGTGGGAAATCCCCACTCTTCAAGCTGACAGTAGTTTTACTGTGACTTAATGGTGCCAGCCAATTTAGCTTTAAATGCAGTGGGCTTTACTCCTGCAGGAAGGCAGTGCTTTGCATGGAAGAGGACACAAATTCAGTTTTTCTACGGGAAAAAAAAGTACTAGTGGGCTGTGATAGTACTGAAATAAATATTGGAAGAATATATATATCTATTTGGGGAGCAAAACTGCTTGTCAGAATGCAGCAAGGGGCATTTACAGATTTTTTTTTTTTTTTTTTTTTTTTTTTTTTTTTTGTGATGGGTGGTTTCCAGTTATTTGTTTGGGGTTTGTTTTTTTTACTTGAATTTTGGCCTCTGATTTCCAATTCTGAGCAAAGAAGAATGTTTGCTCTGAATTCTCTTCAGCTGTGATTTGCAGCATGAAGTGCAAAGTCCAGAACTCTGAACAGGTGGAGACCCTTTGTGCATGCTCAGCGCTGGTAACCAAAAATCCTGGAGGTTTAAGTCCCAGAAAATCCCTCTTACCTTGCAAGCAACTTGCAGGAGTGAATGCAAAGTGAGATCTGCATTAGATCACTCCCTGTGGTTAGGAAGAGGAGCTTGAGATCTATTCCTCCACTGTAAGCATTCCAGAAAAATGTATTTGTTGAATTTATTTACAGGCACTTCTGGGGTGCTCACCACTGCAATATCATTTCACTGCTCTTAGGGCATGCACGCCTTTAGTGGAAAAGGACAAATATTTTTTCTCTTTGGAGTTTTGCAAGTGAGGGCCCATCAGTGAAATTAATCTCAGGCCGAAATTGTTAATGTAACTAAAATAATAGGGTTTTCTTCCAAAGAATGCTATAGTTTTGCAGCAGTTTTTTGGCAGGTTTCTTACCAGAAATGAAGTAACGAATGTACTCTTCATGTTTCTTTGAATGCATTGTGTATTAAAAGTGAAATTAAATTAAAATTCTACTATGCATGGCTTTTCTGACTGGCAGCAGTATTTGTTTATCTAGATGTTTGCTCGTTCTGGTAAAGGGCACATGCCACAGGGAGTACAGCTGCTCGGAAAATATTAATCCCTTTAGTAGCCTCCTTCTGTCTCCAACCCCCAAATTCTGATGATAATGAAAAGAATTTCACTCTTAACAACAAAATTCTATTGAAGGTTTAATTCAGGGGGAAAAGTAAGAACTTTAACCATAATTTTTCTAAGTGAAATAAAAACATTGTGTCAAGTGAAGTTCTCAAAATTTGACCACTGCCCTCTGCCTCTGCAGTCCCTCACAACCCCAGGGTATAATTCAGAGTTTTTGTTAACTGGACCACCTTGAAGAACATCAGGAGAAGCCAGAGTCAGCTGAAAGACTGGGCCTCAAAAAAGTGATGTTTTCAGGCATTGGTCCTAGAAATCTTGAGAGGCTGTGTCTCAGCATATCTGAAGGTAAGAGTCGTTTTTAGATGAAACAATAAGTATATTTCATTTTTGAGATTTGTTTTGGTTGAAAAATGTAGGAGTTCTCAAAGGAAAATGTGATTTTTATGAGACGGAGAAAAGTCAGGCATCATGCTTGGCATTTTTCTATCAATTTTTCTGACTGGATTTTTTTGGTTATCCTAAAAAGAAAATTAAGCAGCTTGAAATCTTAATCCTACTTCTGCTGCTGACTTGAATCCTCAAAATCAATTTATTTTGTCTGATTTTTGGATATTACTATGAAGCCACTGACTGGAGGAAAAACTGCTATAAAGATTTAACTTTGATAGACCTTTGCATACCTGAAGCATGGTAAATAAGTTTTAATACTATCTCTGCTATTATTTTGGGCCAAAATTCTCTTTGCAGTATGATCCAAAACGAGAACACAAAGATAATTTAGAAAAAAATGCTGTAGCTGTCAAGTCTTTAATCTACATTATTAGCACACCATGTGTGGTTTCCCTGAAAACCAAAAGCAAGCTGAAAGCTTTGACTCTCATAACTCATATGTACAATGATTATGTCTTCTGGTATATGTTTTGTAAGGTTTTTGCCTTGAAAATGTTGAAACTTGCGAGGGAGCCTGAGGCTAGAAAGAGTGTTCTAAGTAAAGAGCAAATGGAAATTCAGAGGAAGAGAAGCAGTCTGATCCTGGAGAGCTTTCTGGTAATGCAGAAAGTCTGAGGAGGAAGAGGTGTGTGACTCTTCAAAGCTGTAGCTGTTAGAAATGAGCTATTCAAAGTGAAATTCCGCTGAGCAAAAAGAACAGGAAGAGAACTGATGGGAGGGAAGAGAAGAAATTTTTTTTTGTCAAAGGCTGGAGGGACAGAGCTTGTGCTGATCCTGCTGAGCCTGTTGTGGAGATACTTTCTACGATCAAGGAAGCGAAAAAGTTGCAGGGATAGATGGTTCTCCAAGAGCAGGGGATGGGAGGTTGTCACCAGTGTGACGTGCACACTATTGGCTCACACCAAGAACAAACTTTGTTTATCCCTATTGAAAATACTGTTTTTAAAGCTGGGCAACTAAATGACAACAGCTGTCACTTATCCAAAGCTTTGGAATTTTGATATATTGAAATACAAAATGGGGATCATAGATATAGTGGAAGGTTATCTTCCTCTCCACGTGCTTCCTGCCATGATGTATGAGGGAGAAACCCCTTTTGAAGGCAACAGGGTTTCTGTCCAGAAGGTATGAGGAGTTTATTGTTTAGTTATAGGGCAAAAAAACGGCTCATTGATAACAGAAGCCAAATCTCGTGTTAGTGGTGTTGCAAGCACAAAAGACAAGTACATTAGAATTATAAAGCTCTCTGTAAAATCACAATACTGGTTATAAAGCTCAGACTTTAGAGCCAGATGTCACTGGTGTTTGGTCATTCCTGTTGGGTGGGTTCCTCTAAGTCTTGAGTCTGATGACCTCAAGGCCATTCAACTCGAACTTCAGTGGAGCAAAAGTTCCTTGAGTTGTGTGAGAAACTTTTCTTGGCAACCTAAGAATGGCTTCCTTCATTGCTATCATGAGGGATGCTCCACACAGAGAAAAACCTGCTGCCTGACACCGTTCTTTCTGTATGGAAACAGAGGAGTACGAGTGTGTTCATGGCTGGCATGATACGCCCTGATCACAGCAGATTTCCATGTGTTTGTCCCCTGACCTGTGACATAATGTTACAGTTCTCAGGTCTTCAGAAACGCATCAGAAATTCACTGCCTGAAACTGCACGGATGTGAGACATCGAAGTTACTTGGTCAGGAGGTGCTACTCTGGTTTACAACGCAGAACTCGATGTGTTGAGGGACAGACCAAATCAGACTTGGTGCTGTAGGATAAGGTCTGTGGGCTGAGTTTTAATGCTGAGCTTATAACATTTTTCTCTGGCACAGCGGTGTAATGACTCGATGAAGAGAGAAAATTTCATTTCACTGACTTATGTTCTACCTAGCTAAAACTGTTCCTGCATCTTCCTCCGTCTTGAATCTTTGGACACGGTTGTTTGGTGCTGTTTGCTAAACAATTCCTTTCTTTTCCTCTGAGTTGCATCTGCTTCAGTGGTGACCGATGCAATTCATCTGTGTCTGTTGAAAACCGTGAATCTCCCTACAGTGAGAGGTAATGTAGAATGCAAATTATGTTTAGACGTGTTTGTGTACTTCCAGTTCAACAGGTAACTTCTTCATTGCAAAAATTCCACCAGTTTGGGCTCCCACACTGTTCAGATCTGAACAGCTGGTTTTGTTCCTTGCCACCCCAAACACCCTTTATGTACCTTACACTTACATGTCAGTGATTATTTCCTTTTGGAGTATTTTCAGAGACCTCAAACAAGAAAGTCAACTGTACTGCAGACATGTGCCTAGCAGGAGTTTTACTGAGACCACCAGCTCACTTCACATAGGTCATCAAATGGTTTTCCAAGCATGTGCTGACTTGGACTGGTTTTGAACCATTGACTTAGAGTGGAAATATTTCATATCCCTTGCTAATCCCCTGAGCCTGCTGGCCTCCCACCCCTGTGGCCGTTATTTTTAAGGAGAATCAATTAAGTGCAGAAATTCAGCTTTGTGTTCTTTCACTCAGGTCTCCAGCATTCTGTGCTATGTCAGGGAGCTTTTATGAAGTCTGGGGAAAAAAATGTAGACTCGGGAGATTGCAAAGGAGTGAAGCTTGCTTTTCTTTCTAAATGGTAACAAAAAAAATATACACAACTATAAAAAATGTCAAACAACATTGCATGCTAAACTACAGCTTTCTCAGCACAGCTTGAATTCTGGTGCTCCTCTCTGGACAAGCTGGGTTACTTGATTTCAAGTGGTTTTATGGTTTTGGTTATTCATTCTTTGCAGAGACAAGCAGATCCGATAAACAGTGTAAACATGTGTATCTTGAGTCTCCCTAAATGCTTTTTCTGCATTTTCTTCCCAATAAAGATTGTGAAACTGGCACTTCTAGTTACCACAGTATTTCAGGGAGCTACATCCTTGAATATGAAAGTAGAGGAGGAGCTGCAAAAGTGTGTAGAACAAAATTATGGGAACTTGACACACTGTCTGGAAAATATGTCTGGAAAGCTGTGGGTTTCCTTCTTGCTCATATGCCTCTAAGTGGATTTGCTTTATTGCAATGCCAATAAATAATTTAAGCCATTTATTAGACAGCTTGTGATCCTGTCCATTAGGCTAGTGTGTTTTTTGTTGTGAGGGTAGAAATTTCCTTGCTGTTTTCCTGCTGGTTCTGTCATGGATAGCATGGATAGGTCCTACAGCTTTTTTAGTCTTAATTGCATGGGCGTCTCTTGCCTTACCAATGTTCTTGTAACCTCTGCTGAGTAGGGCACTGATAAAAGTCTGTTACCATCTGTGAAAAAGGAGAGGAATAAGCTCACTGTTGTGGTCCACAAGTTAGGAAAGTGACAGTTTCCATTTCTATGAAAGACTTCAGGAGTAGTCTTTAAGCTCTTTCAGGATCTGAAGCTCTTTGATTGCAAAATGGATGTGGGATCTTTACTTTCTAGAAAGTTTAGAAAACCTTTCCAGAGAGAGTTTAGGAAACTCTTCCAGAATGCTTGCTCTGGGAATTCCCCTATCATTGTGAAATAAAAGATATTTTTCAAAATTGTTATTGCTAGATATTGACCTTCCAACATTTGTGTGTTTGACTGTATTTTTTGCCTTCTTTTCCCCACTTGGTAATTTCTCTGGGATCAAGTATTAACAGTATCATCCCTGGTGTCTACTTTTTTTGGTAGTTCTGTTTGATAACAGTTCAAAAGCAACGTTTCCCTTCCACCATCCTTCCTCAGCAGTGGCTGGTGGCTCTACCTATGTCTAAATACAGCATAAAAACCTAAGCAAGATTTGTGGGTGAGCTAATTAGAGACAGTATGGCAGAAAGTGCTAAAAACATGCCAGTCCTAAGGGAAGGGAAGTTCTCAGTACTTGCGGAGTTCCACGGTGCTCCTGTTTGCCTGGTAACTCTTAATGATTGCAATTAGGGAATTGTTTGGGTTCTGAAGGCTTGCTTTAGGGCCTGACATCTCGGTGAGCTTCTTGTGAGTGGATAGATCCTGCTGCTTCATAGGGCTCCCCTGAAGTCCAAAGTCTCAGTCACATCTCAACATAACCAGTTTGTTGCCAGTTCATCGCTTCTCTTAGTTCAGCAAGTTCTGAAAGGCCATTTCTCTGCTATCCTGACATAAAAGCTGTTTGGTGATTGTTACTGTCTTACAGAATCTTGCTTTGTCTTACAGTAAACTCCTGCTGGGAATATTTTCCTTGTTTAAGTGTTTTAGTTCTCTGCTTTGGCTTTTAGCTGAGCAGGAGAGTAGCTAGAGTGGTCAGATCTCTGAGTTGGTGAATTCAGTGTGTTGCTGTGCATTTGGGTTTGAAGGGAGGGATATGAACACAGTTGTGATCCCACAGAGTTTGTTCCAAAGCTCAGTGAAGATAAAGATCTTGAATTTTTAGTCAGCTTCTGTCAAGATCAGTGAGAAAAAAATTAAATCTACTTTCTCCTGTAAGAGCAAGACCTCTTTTGTAAAGACTGTATTTCTAAGTTTTTCCTGATTTTCATGGTCAAATGCTCTAAGATACCCTTAAGGTGCCTACAATATTTTTTTAGATTTTGGATGGCTGCTGAAGTAATAAAAAGCCAAAATATCTCAGGATATCCAGTCTCTACTTGGCAATATGAACTAGAAGAATAAGTGGTGTAGGAAGAAAAGGTTGTCTATCTATATACAGCAATTTTGGTTTCTGCATCTCATTTCCATGGAAAAATCATCCTTTGTGCAGTTTCAGGTTTTTCTCACATGCAGCCAGAGTAAGATCAAATCCCTTGCAGCTATCTCTGCTGCAAGCAGGCAGTGGGAAAAGCTCCAGCCTAGCCTTAAAGAAAGCATTTTGTAGATATGTCAGTTGTCAGCATTCTCTGACATTCTACCCCCTCACTCCTAGAAAGCCCTTTCCTGAATAAGTGGTAGTGTCTGCTCTCAAAGCAAATGCAAATGTATCCAGAAGCCCTGGAAGGGAGATGATCCTGTCTGCTGCCCTGATGGGCTCTTGGGATAAGTGGAAGGAGTTCCTCTGAAGTCACTGTGGCTTTGCTGATTTACATGCAAATAATTTGTTGACATATTTTTATAGGCTTTTTCCACGTTGTGTCTGGAAACGAGATGGATTAATGTGTGTCTCGTACTTCCTGCTGGTACTTGCTGACTTGACCTCTTCTGTTCCAGTTAAGCTAATCTTCTCCCTGCAAAACTAAGTCATCGTTACAATTTCTCATCCCTCTTCACTTTTCTGAGTTAAAATGATCATTCACAATAAGGGCACTAACTTTCTGTTAGTCCTAACAAATATTTCACCCCTTGTCTTTTATCTTCCAGAAGCTGCTGATCTGTTCTTACCCTGTTGCCTCTTCCCCTCTTGGTTTATGCCTGCTGAATCCCACTTTGCATCACTGTCACGGAACACTGGAAGCTGTGCCTGTTCCCAAAATCATCAGTGTCATCCTCTTTTATGGCGTCTTCCAGAGTACTCTGACAAAAGCTGGAAATTTGTCAGTTCATGTTTCACTTCGCTCAGTAGCATAGGGTCCATTGCTTGCTCTGATGTTCATCTTGCTGAACCTTTGGAGCCCAAATAAATATCTAGATTGACTTTCCTGCTCCGGCATTCCTCTACGGTCAGTAATCTTTCCAGAGGAAGTCATTATCACAAAGTAGGATTAATAATCCACAGGAGGTGTCTATCTTAAACTAAAATCTAGGACAGTTCTGATGCCTTGGGAGAGAGGAGAGGCAAATGACACGTCTGGGATTTCATGGGGTAGGAAAATCTGGTGGCAGCTGTTGCCATAAGAAGCGAGTGAAAGGCCATAGGGCGGATGAGGATTCACAGGCACGTTTCAGCCACTTTTCCAGTACTGAGGTACCAAGGTGAGGCACCTCATTGTCTCGGGGAAGGTGCTTTCCTCGAATATGAGAGGTTTATACTGCTCTGCATGAAGTCTTGCATATAATAAAGATAAAAATGCAGGGAGAAATCACTGACTGTACACTCTGGAGCTGCAAGTGCTGAGCACTTGGGTCTCTTTGCTCCCTGTGAGATGGAAGCACTGCTGGCTCTCATGGCCAAAGGGTGTTACTGGGTTTGGGCAGAGCATGCAGTGTGAATAATAGTGGGAAATTACGAACAAAGAGCATTTGAACTCCTGATCAGCAGTTCAGCTATGCACCAAAATGTAAACATTTGGTGAAACTGTCTGGCACACATGTTTCATATTTCAAGAGATGAGTTAAAAATTTCTAAAAGCTTAAGGGCTTTGATGTTCTCCAGTTCCTTCAAAATGAATTCCTCCTAAATGAATCTGTGAGGAATAGATTCTCTCTTCTAAGAACTTATGAAATGTTTTGGAATTTTTACTTTTGTCTTTACTAAAGCAAAGTGTGGGGATGTATGAAATGAAAAAATAGAAATACAGAGACAGTATCCAGGTTAAGGCTTACCAAAAGTTCCAGAGTTCTTGGCTGAAGAGATCTTCCACACAACAAACACAAATTAAAATTTAAAGCGAGAATATTAACTCTCCAGTATCACTGTCCTTGTTCAAGTAAAACCACATGTACAACAATTTTGCTGAATGAGCTATGCATGCATCAAATCCTACAGAGGAAGGATTGGAGAAAGGCCTACCCAATGTTCACGAGGAAAAACAATCACAAAAATATTTCATATTGGTTATTTTTGCCATGGGGAAGAACTTTATGACTAAAACACAACAATGCCTAACTAATGTTAAGCAATTAGGAAAGACCTCGTATCCAGGAAAATCATGGCATGTAAAAGTGCCAGCAGCTTCTGCTCTGCCAGTACAAGGGATCTGCCACTTTCCATGGGGCACTCAAACTCAGAAACCTCAGCCTGGGCTGCTTTCTCTGCCTTTCAATTTGAACTTCAAGATGATAGAACCCTGGGAAGGAAGTTTTCAGTATAGTGTTTTAGTGCTGATCCTTCCCTTCAATGTACTTCCAAATGATAAGGGAAATAAGGGTGTTGGGCCTGGGTGTTTTCCCCCAATCCCCAAAGCTGAATAGATGCAGAGTAAAGTCTGTATGTGGACTGTATTTTGCCACATTTTTTTTTTGGTGAGAGTTGTGTTATGAAATTAAGGGTAAATCTATCATTGTTGATATATTCCAGAAATAGGCAGTAAAAATACATGGCACCCTTATATTTTACCATCAATCTGCAGATAACACAGTATCAGACAAAAGCTCAGAGGGCTGCAGCCTGAATTTTGAGTGCAGGTAAGCTGGCTGATTGAGCTGTAGGAAACTAGGCATGCTTGAAACTTGCACCCCAGCTGTCTCCTCTTCCTTTGGCAGAAGCTTTGGATCCTCTTGTGCCTAAAGATCCTCTGCTACAGACTTTCCCTGTTCTAGTGCTTTTATTCACTACTTGTAAATAAATAACTGACAAAAATGTGCTCAGCCTACCTCTGTAGCTTGGGAAGGATGCTGGTTCTGTGTGCAGTGATTGTGTGAGGCTCAGGCTTTCCATGGAGAGCAGCCACAAAGCAGAGAGTGTGCAGAGTGTGTACAGAGAGTGCTGCCCAGGACAGACTAGCAGATATCCTCTCCCTTTTCTCTTGAAAATGTCAGGGGTCACCTAAACATCACAAGAACCATTCTGCTTGGCATCACTTGGTGAGAACTGCAGTTCAGGATCAAAATGGATTTTTAACTTTTTTTACTGGTGCTGAAATCTAGGAACAATCTGCCCAGAGTAAAGGAGATAGGGAACAGGACACCCACAAATAAGTCCAGGTGTTAAAAATGCTTTTTGCTGTTTTTTTTTTTTCTAATAGGCATGGGGTTTTTATTTTTGCCATAGAGTTGGTTTTTTAAGTAGGGGAAGCTCAGAAGAAAAGCACAGAGCTGCTCTTGTACAAGTCATTACCTCCAAAAAAATACCTCTTCTAATTCAGATTGCTCTTTTGCTTGGGCAGTAAGTATTTGTGAGCAGAACACCTAATATTTAGTCAGTCTCAACTCATCGGCTCAGCACCAGCATCCTCTGACTGCAGCCCAGGCTCGCTCTGCAGGCCTGGCTACAGAAGCAGATTCCAGAAAATTAGTTTAGCATGTCAGTCCAGCACGGACCTCCAGGCTTTGGCAGGAGGAATGAATGGAGGCACAGTTCTCGTGCAGACCACATGCACTCGAGACTGCCCTCTGATTTACACACATGCTGAGCTCGGGGGAGTGCACAGGTGTATGTGGAGGCAGAAACAGGCACGTTTGTGTTTGGGGTTTTTTTTTTAAAAAAAAGCGGTGCAGGCCTGGGCTGTGCAGCCAGATCTGTCCCAGTTGGGCACATGCTTTATGTCCATCCAGTAGCTAACTTCATACCTGAGGCTAGATTACAGAATACAGTGTTAGTTCAAAGTGACTTTGTACTGCTGCCAAACAAGGAACAGGCTCATTGCTTATTCTCCAAATCAGAAATACACTGTAAAAAGCAACGTAAGGCAGAATTAGGGTTGCATGGTTTAAACATTAAACAGCCAGCAGAACCAAAGGGAAAGACTTCTGTGTCTGCATTAGCCCTAAGCCAGGCTATTTCTATTACTGTTTTTCCAGCTGGACATGTAGCTTACTACCAGTGCTTGCTCTTGATGAAAGCAGTGACATTTTTGTGGTGTGGGAGGCAAACGGAGCCTTTAAATGGGTTGGTATGAAGAAGTGCCAACTGGACTATAAACCTCCCCAGTGCATCTGGTCTAATTTTCAGCTTGAACTGACCTAAAACCATTTCACAGAATGAGGGATGGTGTTTCCTCGGTATGGCTGGACAGAGAGAGGCCATGGCCTGGCTTCCTCAGGTAGAGACAATTGTAATGTCTGGCTAACTGAGCCCAAAAGGATGTGTGCAGGTCTGCTGGAAGCTACAGAAATCTTTTCCCCCTGTTTAAATAGACAGAATTTGGGGGTATTGAAACACAGTGAGTATGGCTCTCTGGTTATGACAGCTGCATCTTCCTCCTACCCTTACTCTTGTTTTTCCAGCCAGATAGCAGAGCTGAGTCTGGCAAGAAGGTTGATTTGAGTCTGTCAAAACCAGGCTGGTTGGAAGAATTAAAAATGGACTGATCTGCTTGGTCAAACCCAAGGAAGATCAAAACTGCACTTCAGGGCCTTTAGTGAATTGAATTGCCCTTACATGTGTTAACACAACTGGTGACACTGACAGTCCTTAAGTATTTCAGGTTTTTATCAGTGAGTAGCTAGCCTTGCCCATGAGCTATTTAATGTGCTTCTGAGACATGTGGGCTGTAAATTGGTTTAAGAAGCATGAGCCACAGATTGTTGATATCTCTCCCCAGCCATTGTAAATGCTGGTTGAAGTAGGCAATCTATAGATTTGCAGCCCTGCAGCTGAAACAGTTGTGAAAGCTGGTCAAGAAAAGCAAGAGCACATGCCTCTGTTTGGCAACCACAGCCAAAAGTTCCACTTCACTGTTATTTGCAGATCTTATTCCAGGTTCAGGCTCAATGGGTTTGACAAACTCGTAGTTTAAGATTCCTGATTAATGGTCCAAGAAATAAAGCCTGTGTGTTTTTCCTGTGTTCTGTTCCATACCACTTAATTTTCATTTGGAGCAGATATTTTTTCTCTTGGGAGGGGTAAGGGGGCCAAGGAAGTCCCTGGAAAAGTGATGGCTGCTGAAGCTTGCATGGTTGCTCCATGGGTGTAGGGGCTGATACTGCAGGACCCCAGTGTGGGGAACGTGAATCCCTTCAGGAAGCCAGCAGGCAGGGTCGGGCTGTGCTGCTGCCCGGAGCAGCCTGTGGGGAGGAGAGAAGCAGCTTCAGAAGGTGCTGTTGTTTAATCATAGCTTAGACATATCAGTCTAAGAGCAGGAGTCTCTCTACACTGACTTCCTTCCTTCATCTCTTCTGATGAGACAGCTGGAAGGCACTGGGGTGTGTGGTCAGATTTTTGGCAGCACCGTGCTCTGACAGTCAGCCTCTCAATCGCAAGACTTTGAGTAGGTTAAATTGGAGGGATTTCCCATGTCGGTGGGAAAAGCCCTGATGCAGAGGCCTGTCTTTCTATCAAGTCTGAAGCTGCTGTGCTCTGATGAAGCCTGGAAGATGTCTGTGAAACAGCTATGAGAACATTTTTCACGTGGTCCAACATTTAACTTCCAGAAAAAAAAACCCCTTAACAGCCCCTCCCCAAACTGTCATCAGGTAACGTGACACAAATGCAGAGCATGGAAACTTCTATTCAAACGCTTAATAGTGAGCAAAGTTATAAGCTACTGCAAAGAGGGTGTCCTGTAATGGAAAATATTATGCAAGATGAGCTAGATGAGAAGCTGCCGCTGGTGTGTGAAACTGCAAAGCCATGGGTGGCTTGTTTTTCTTCTGCCTTTCCACCTAAACTGTATAAGAAGCATCTGCCACCAAGGTTATTTTTGTATTGCATTTCAAACTTAAAGTAGAATTTACAAGCTAGTTAATGGTTGTGTGTTAGGCCTTTTTTAAAATGATAAATACACATGCTCTCAAGTAGGATCTTTCAAATTTAGCGCTGGGGGCATCATTCACACTCAGATTCTGAAAAAGGATCTTTTTTTTTTTTTCTCTGAACCAGTATGTAAAATGTCAGCTCTGATTCCCTGGTTTTGCCTAATCAGTGGAATTAATCTCAAAGGATGGTCTCACCTTTTTTTTTTACCTCCAGAAAGAAGATGAGTGAGAGAGACTTTGTAACCTATTTTTCTGGCGTAGCAGTCTGCAGTTTCAACCTCTTCCCACTGCCTACTCGCAGCAGAGATAGCTGGAAGGGATTCAATGTTACTCTGGTTGCATGTGAGAAAAACCTGAAACTGCACAAAGGATGATTTTTCCATGGAAATGAGATGCAGAAACCAAAATTGCTGTATATAGATAGACAACCTTTTCTTCCTACACCACTTATTCTTCTAGTTCTCTTCAGCTCTTGACTGTGAATCCTGACAAACTGAACAGTCCAGGGCTTAGGGATGCCTTGATCCTCTCTGCCTCTCCCTCAGCAGTTCCCTTCACCACTGGACAATCTGCCTAGGGGGAGAAGGTGGTGGAGGAGCAGCTGGTATGGGAAAAGAGGTCCTGGGGTAGAGTGGAGGGGCTGTTTTATTTGCCAGAGAACCTGAATAGGCTGCCCTGCTTCTCACTTCTTCCTTCTTTCCCCTCTCCACCACAGAAGATGACATAATTTCTCTACAAAGTGCCACAGTGGCCATTTTTCCAGCCCAGCTCCTTCTGGGAATTTTTAGACCTAGTCTGAAGACTCATAAAGGTTCCGTTACTCTTCTAATTAGGAAATAAAGAAGGCTCATTATTTTGTGAGGGGCAAAGGACTTGAGACCTCTTAAGCAATTATTTCCATGGTGAAATACTACCCATAATTGTGAAATGAAAATTGAAGCCAAAGATATTAAGATCCCAACAACTGGTTTGACATGAGAAAGAAGGGGGAAAAGCCCGCAAGATTTGATTGCCCCTTTTGTAGTAATCCTTCTTGCCAGAATGCAAAAACTCCCAAACATCTGGCAGAGTTGGGTTAGCAAGAGTGAATGAAAGAATTTAGACACACACGAAGGGTTACAACAACAAGCAGAAGATTATTTGTGGAAACTGGATGTGCAAAATCCCCCGTGCCTACGAACTGGGAAGGAGAGGAGTAAGAAAACAATGACCCAATTTTGCCAAAATCTTCAAATTTCAAGAGTTGAGGAGTACAGATCTTGCTTAATATCCAAGCTTTCCCAGTTGATTTCTACCACTGCACTTTGGTAAGTCTGGCTTTCTCTTGCTGCATCTGAGTCCAATGAGTTGCTTGTGCAGAATTACAGTGACCCTTCCTTATTTGAAGGGCACAGGAGAATGAAGAAGGGGTACAAAATCTGCAGGATGTCTCCAAGCCTGGCTGACAGCTTGCTTCTTCTTTTTTTTTTTTCTTCTTTGTACAACTTCTAGTTAAAAAATGAACTGACTTAAAATTAGCATAATAAACTGGCATATCACCGACAACCTGATTCAAGAACAAGTCTTCCCAGTTTCCTATGTAATAAATACGAGTTTGGGGGTGAAAAAGGTTTCTCTGGCCAGCCACTTCACAATGCAAGCTGCACAAAACAACCTGTGCATCTGCTTAAGAGACCGTGGTGTTGTAGCTGTGCAGAAACTGCTGCCCACCAAAACCCGTGGCTCTTTAGTCATGGAAAGGCTTGTGCTTGTCTCTGGGTTCAGCTCATGTGAAATCCTAACTCTGTGTAACTCCAGTCCCCTCCGTGCACTCTGGGGACTCCTGCTGGGGTCTGCACTGAAGACAAACAGGTCTGGATGTGACAGAGGAGGAGCCAGCGCAGTGAGGATGAGAATGGTGGATGGGACACAATAAAACCAGAGATGCTTAGGGAGCTGATCTTTGCCTGGGCGGGATGCGCGTTTTCACAAGAGCTAAATGAGGTTTCAGTGTGGCTGTCTTGATCGAAGGCCACCTGAAAAGCCCTATAAATCACAGCTGCTCATCAAGGTGAGTTTTAAAATACACCACCTTCTGAACCTGTATTTGCTGTTGATTTAACAGGAGAAGGAGGATACTGTACGTAGAGATTTTGAATTAGTGTTCTCAGCAGTGGTTATGTTTGCGTGAGTATTTTATAAGGAAGGAGTTATATCTGAAAATACTCTCAGAAGACTCCGTGCACAGGGGTAGGGGAAGATAAAAATCTAGCTTTCCATTTTCTTTGGAATATTCTACATATTCAGAAGGGGGAATTTAAGTGTCCTAAAACAACTGGCAGAGTTCAACCAGTTCCTCAGAGTTTTAAAATCCTTCATCACTCACTACTGTCCCACTTGATTTACGCTGCCTAAGGTGGGCCAGCCACACTTGAGCACTACAATAGCCAAAAACATAATAAAAAGCTAAAAAAGTCGTAAAAGTTTTACACAGAGGATGTGACCAGCATAAACAGCTCACAACATGTGTCTAATGCGCAGTATAGGTGTCTGTGGAGCAAGAAAACAGTCACTGTTTAAAAAAAAAAAAAAGGAAATCTTATGTTACACCAGACAGTCTAAATGCATAATAGTTCTGACCCTGGTGCCTCCCTCTGGGTGTGTGCTGGGATCTAGCAGCACAAAACAATTTTGCACCAAAATTTTGGAATGTTTCCATTTTGGCAAAAAGTGCTGTTTGGAGGAGACAAGCTGCGTTGCTAAGGTACAGGGATGTGGGAGAGACTGGCCCAAGTCTCTGCTCCCTTCCTTTAGGTCCCAGCTTTCCTTCCCAGATTTCTCCTGACTAATTAGGGCAGGGACTGGACTAGACTTCAGGTCAGGGTTAGTGGTTTGCTTCTGCTGTAGAGCAGAGGAAACCCAACAACATTAAATGGAAATAAAAATGTAATCTTCAATGAATGAAGTGATAATTCATCTGAGAGTTGCCCTTTTGTGCTCATTCCCACTGAAATTTATTATTCTAGCATGCCTTCACCCCTTCCCTTCAACACCCCTTGCTGTAGATGAGCTTACTGCTTGTGTGTTGGGGCAGCACAAAAGCCTTTACAGGGGAATGACCCCCACTCTCCAATGTTCTCTTTACTCCTCTGGGCAAAGCCCGCTGGCTTGTGGGATCTGCTGTTGTTCTCTAGGAAATATTCACTGGGCGGGCTTGAGTTTTTGAGTTTTTGTTTGCCTTATTTGTTTTTGAGCAAGTTGGCTTTGGTGAGGCGTGGGGCCTGGAGTGCTTGACACCTCATCAAGGACTGCAGTGATCTGAGGCACGGTGCTGTCCGTGTGTCTTTGGTGACAGTGCTGTACACAGAATATCTTTAGCCTGGTTTGGGCTGCAGAGGTCTCTGTGGAAAAGGAGATGTAGTGGCTGAGTACTGATGACAGCAGGGATAAAGTACTGCATTTTTTCTACGCTTTATCAAGTAAAGCTTGACTATAAAAAAAGGAAGGGTTTGGAAATTGCCTGACTTGGCTGATTCATTCTTGTTGTAATATGAGGCCTAAGGCTATGTCTGTAAAGACTGTCTTGTATCCACCAGAGGCGCTGCCAACACCACCCTATATAGCTAATTAGCTCTCAGTAACGCACCTACAGTCTCACACATCCAGCTGCCACCTTGAGCTTCAGTAGCCCACTGACCTTTAAACCACTTGTTTCTGGGTGGTGTTCAGGCTTCTTGGGTCATGTGTACATGTGCAGCCTTTCAGCAAGTTTCTGGGGTCCAGGGTCTGTCTCCATTTCCCTTCTGGGGGGCTATGGCTCTGACACGGAGTTTCCTCCCTTTTTGTACCGACTCATCTGTCTCCTCTGTGCTGTTTCCAGATCTCTTCTCTTGTTCTCTGGACTGCTGTTTTGTCCTGTTGGGACTGCATGATGAATGGTGAAAGCAAGAAACATGGATATATTGGAAAGGCGCTTTCCATGTCCATTGTACTCATGGGCACAGCTCGTGATGGATGCACAACTATAGAAAAAAGCAAATATTGCTTTGCAAGCCTGGGTTCATTTTCCTCCTGCCCCTTGACAGGCTCCTCCAGAGAGTGTGTCCACATCCTTTCTCTTCCTTCTCTATCCTGGTTTCGGGTAGTGGTTTCTCTTTTAACAGCTCTAAGGCCTTTTTTCCTTATCTCCTCTGAGGACTGATCGTGCTTAGCCTGCTCCTCTTCCCTGGAGTTTTGCCATTAGTGAGTTGAGGGCTGCAGGCCAGCAGATTCTTTGGGGCTGAGACAGGAGGGCAGAAGCTTTTGACAACTGCTGTTGCTCTCTGAAGCCTTAATGACTGGGCCATCTGCACCTGCCATGTACCTTTGCACAAATCCTGGGGCCTGGATTAATTCCTGTGCCCATGCTGCTCACATTGTGACAGCAGTGTAATGGACAGCACGGCGTTTATTACCAACAGTCTAGGAGATTTCTTCTGCAGACTTAGTAGTTAAGGTTTTGTAAATGTCTTTTTCTACTCATGCAGACCTGATCATATTATATATACATTTAATACCCTTATTGCCAGATAAGCTAAAAAAGATTAGGAGTGGTCCTTGTTGGTGGGAACCCTGAAGATCCTGTTTCCATAGAGAGGGGTTGTTTGGGAATATTTGCAAGCTATAAAGCCAGGGAAGGTAACGAAGAATGGTGAATGAAAACTTGGATCTATGGACACACTGTTGGATTCAATTAGAGTATGCTGTTTGTGCAAGCTTTTTCCAGGAGGAAAAAAAAAGCCGACTAAATATCTGTAATGATGTTTGGAAAGCGAAATTGAGCATAAATTATCATCTTGGGTTAGAAGTAATCAGGAAAAGTAAACCTGTGCTTCAGAACACAGCTATAGGTAAGGCATTGCTCATGGCATGTGTTCATGTACCAAAACTGTTATTCGGAGTCAAAATGCCGTGTCCTTCTAAGTCCCTGCTCCAGGCCTTCCAGCCCTGTGTGTATATAAGGACTGCCCAGAGTTTGGATCTGAGCTTGTGACCTGAGTGTGGTGGGAAAAGATACCCAACTTCAAACAGGTGTGATGCACAGGAGCACATAAAATACAGCTAAAATGAGCAGCCCTGTAATAACAGAAACTTCAACGTAACAGGGTAGTAAAAATAATGATACAGGAAAATTGTAAGATGGCTTGATGACTGAACTATCCAATACTTGGACTAGTGCAGCAAACTATTTACTTTTCGTGTTTGTGCACTCCTTCATCTGATATTCACATCTGAGAGAAAAACAGGACAAAGTCTGGAGAGAGATCTTGTGAGGTTGGGGTTGTTTGGGGGTGGATTTTGAGAATTTCCATAGCATTAACATAAATTTGCTTACAGGGAAATGTAAGGAAAGCAGGATTTTTGGTAAAAGAATTGAAAAATACCTGACTATTTCAAAACTAAAATGCTTCTATGTGAGTCGAGTCCTGTCTGATGGCATTGCCTTGCAACTGAGGGAAGCACAGCCATCTGGGTTGTTTTTGTTGTGTTTGTCAAACCAGTCTCTCATGTGATGTTTTCTGAAAGCTGCCAAATCCTCTCAAATCTTGGGTGGCCTGGGCCTGAAACAATAAGTGGTCCAATTTCCCATAGTTTTGCAGTATGTAACCACCAATATATTTTTATTCCTGATTAAATTTGGACAGCATTTATAGAAAATACTCTTCTCCTTGGAGAAAATGAATCAAAATGCCTTTTACTATCCTTACGAACATATGAAGTTGAAGTTCGTAAGACAGAACTTGTACTGTAGGAATTTCATAATCAGTCACAACTAATCTGGAAGATAAGATGAAAAAGCAATAGGGAAATTGGTCACTGTGTCAAAAAGCTTAAGCTAAGTATTTTTCTGGATATTTCTCTGTGCTTCTTCACACATCCTTAATGGCTGCCAAGGTATAATAATAGTAAATGATGAATGAGTAATATAATTTCAGGAGCTAAAATTTCTTCTTTTGGAGTCTTTATGGATTTGCTGAATATCACTGGAATGCATTTCAGAAGAGTTATTTTTTGGTTTTTTTAGTTAAATGTTATCGAAGGGGTTCTGAGAGCAGTAGTTGCACATTATTGGAGCATTCATTTCTATTTCTGGTAATTTATGATAAAGTGGAGAATTAGAAAGGACGTCACTTGACGTTGTCAAGAGGAGATACACATGAAACTTAACTGGAATTTTTTTCCCTTCCAATTAAGTAATGAACTGAAGGACAGTTCTGAAATGTTGGAATTTCCCGTGAGACAGGCATTTGGGACTCCGACCACCCCAGCGAACTGCTTGAACAGAGTTTTGCCTGTTCCATAGCGTTGTGCAAATACTATTTAGAGCTCAGTGTGCCTCTGGCACAGGTGGGGATGGAGCTGTTCGCATCCCCTGGGAGGGAGAGGGGGACTTTTCTGCATGGCTCGGATTTCCCAACAGCTCCTCGTGGCTTCGGGCAGATGCCGAGTGCCGGTGGGATTCCGCTGCGGAGCGCGGTGCGAGCTGAGGAGTAATCCCTGCCTATGTGGGCTGAGGGGAGCGAGCAAATCCTCTCACTGTGATTTTTATGAGTTCCTGACATACGCTGGAGGCAGGACGACAATAGTTTGAAATATGGAGCTATACATTCCAGCGTGTGCAGCTATCCCACTGCCTGCTTATGCAGTCAGCAGCTCGGGGCTTTTGTAGTGTGGCCCAGAGTCTGTCAGAAATGGGGCTGGTATCTCACCGAAGGATGCTGAATTTACCCATGGTCTGATCAGAAATGGGAAGTGTTGCCAGCTGGACCAGGCAGGGACTACTTAAACTGTTACCCTGATGTTTGGTTTGCATGCGTCTGTGTATGAACACCTTCAGTGATTTTGAGGAAGCATTCAATTGTATTTAACTGCTCAGAAGCCAAAGTAAATAAGCTGAGTGTCTTTTTTTTTTTTTCAATCAAATATGGAATATTTAAGACTTGTTTTGAGCACTAGAAGTTGGCGACTAAATGCAGGAGTGTGTTTCTGACCCATTATCAGTTTAAATCCTCTTTAACAGCTAAGGACACTTCTTAGAAAACCTATCAAATATGAGTTTTTTTTTCTTATTTGCTTGTGGTGTCACAGTGTGCTAAATTCTAGAAAAAGTCGAACTCGTGATATTTCTTCTAATGAATCCAAACAATAGCTATTAGGTAGGAATTCAACATGCACTCTGACACTCAGAAGCAGCTCTGACTCAAGGCATATGTATGTTTATCCTGATGGTTATAATATCATGTGTGGTAGATGCTGGCAAGGACATCCCTTTCCTTTACCCAAAAGCATTTAGCAGTGGTGAAAAGACTTTTGTCAAGGCAGGCGTAATTCCTTCCATATTTGTGCTTTTAAAAAAGTTCACTGATTTTTTTTTTTTATTTATGAATGTTGTCTTTGTGGCTGAAAATAATAAAGATGTTAACCACGAGCCACTGGTGACTGGTTTATATCATCAGCATCTAAACTTGCAGCTCTGGGAATTGCTCCTGATGACTTGTGAGGCTGAGTGCTAGAAGTGAGATGAGCGTGGTAATGGTGCTACCTTAATAAAGGGTAGCATACGATAACCTAGAGGGTTTCATGGAAGAATAAGTTATTTTCTTTAGAGGAAAATGTAATGAATCCTCAACCAAACATTCTTAAAGATGGCTTTTCAATCTCTAATGGGAAAAAAATGCAACCTTTCAAAGACTGCTTTTTTTGAGCTTGGCATCCCGAGACTCTTATGAAGCCATCTCTGAGATCTGTCTTGAGAGAGATACTCTGAACGTGTGTCAGAGTTAATTTTTTGTGTTAACACATAAATCAGGAACACGATGCCAGTGAACACCCACAGAAAACTGTGGCCTGCTTGCATCGCTAGGTTCCCACTGACATTGCTAAAGAAGATAAGCAGTGATCCCTTACAGACATTATTCAAAGTATCTGGAAGTGTTTCTTGTATCCATTGTTACCAACGCAAAGAGATACAGGAGCCTTGCAGCCTTTCCTGACGATATATGGCTTGTCTGAGGAAGTGGTATCTGAGGAGATACCTTGTCTTAACAAAAGAAGAATTCCAGACAGCCGGTTGGGAGCATTAGTTTTGCATTTCCATTCCTCTAGAAACAGACTTGGAGCGAGGTCACTAAAATCACTTAAAAAAGCATTTAAAATATAGATTCAAAGGACAGAATGGGAATGGGATGGAATTATTCCCCCAGCATTGTATATTGTTAATTGATGTGAGTGTGCTTCATACAGCTGGCACTTGGTGCTTGATTGCTGTGAGATATTCTTGGAGGGACAAGAGAATGTTTGATTTTGTGACATTCATCTGTCTCAGAGAACAGGAAAAAGATAGGATATTTGCACTCTGTCTGCAAATATCAATACACTGAAGGTTACACTAAACTCCAGGGGCTAAGAGCTTGCCACAGAAGGGGAACATGCGTCATTTTGGTAAAGGGAGGGACAAACAGAGATTGGAACCATACAGAAGATCAGATATTTAACGGGTATTTGATGAGCACTGATCCGTGGGAGAGCTGGAAGGTCGTAAAGTATTTCTTCAAGTAAGTGTGAGAGAATTTAATGTAAGAGAATTTAATTCTAATACTTTCAATTTCACTGTCTGACCAAAGGGCAGGCCAAAGTAGGTTTGATACAATGTGCAAAAGCTACACCCTACATAAACCTCAATTTTGCCATGAACTGTAAGTACACCACTTGCACAGCAAAGCACAGGGACTGAATCTCTCGGAAGCAAAGTCATTTAGAAGTGCAGAGGAACCGGAGACGGGAACTGTGAGAAACATATGAGCTGTTACTCTGGTTTTTCTGTGTGCTTCTGTTACCTCACCACGTGTTATGCCAGGGATGTAGCTTACACAGCCAAATAGCAGGGCTGTCTGCAGTTCACACCCCCAGCGAAATTGTCATGCTGCTTTATCAGTACTAAAGATTGAGGCAGTCTGGGGATATCGGAGGATAGGCGGCACAGAATGAAATGTAATGTAAAAATATACGGCATGGAGGCTTCTGTCTTAGTTCTTTTTTTAATTAATACTTAATTTCTTTTATTTAAATAAAGCTGTTGCAGGAAATTTCCTGTGAGGGGACATAACCCAGAGCACTTCACAGAAAGCTGGGTTTTGTCTAGATTTGGAGAGGAGCAAAAGTAATGCTGAATAGTTAGCAAAACCCCACTAATCCCTCTCTTTCCTTGTGAGAGGGGACAAGGAAAGACATTCCACTATGTCCACTCCTACACTAAATGCTGCATCGTTGGAGAAACTCCCTTGGGGGTTCATACTTTCCTAGGATTGCTGGCATGGAGTCCTGCCTGCACACGAAGGGTTTGGCACCTGGAGACGCCACCAGTGCAAGTGCGTTCCACATCCTGCTGCTGTGATATGAGCAGAGAGACCACCTCATGGGAACTTGAATCCCGACTGACATGACTTGGTGATGTTGCAACAGGGCTATTTGTAGTTTCAGTGGGGCCCCTCAGCTTTGGAAGAAGATGCCTTGGCAGTAGATGCTGCTAGATGAATGTTAGGGACTTGGTGCGCTCCCATTTCCAGTTCCCAAATTAGAGCTGTGGTATTACAGAAGCCATACTGTTAATATTTCTTCATTTGCTTCCTCTTCTGCTTCTAATAATGTCTTTTGAGGCAGATATTGCAGGTCCTCTTCCCTCCACTGGGTAAACCCAAGGGCAGGCAGGGGTTTTGGCTTAGCACAATGACTGTTGAGGTTCTGTCTGCTGTGCCTGCTCCTCCCTAGAGATTTGTTGTCTTTGGCAATGACAGAAATTTGGCTTTTCCAAGAAAGTGGCAAGGGCTCGTCCTGTCCAGAGGGGACTGCGTGGCTGGCAGATTGAGAGAGGGATGTACTCTGATGTGTTGCTCTTTCCACAAATCCCCTGTGCGACTTTGGCACAGCCACAGGCTGCTCTAGCTGGCCTCCAGTTGTGGCTCTGCTGCTGCATCACACAAGCTGAGAGGGTGAGAACTGCAGGGCACCACAGACTCTGCTCTAAAAATGTTGTTTGCTGGGGCAGGGTAGCACTTGCCCAGCATGTGAGTGTTCAGAGAGTGGCACAAAGCCGCAAACAGTTGGTTTGTTCTGAGCTGGGCCAGCACAGCTCTGCCCTCTGTGTGTGGCAGCAATGGGAGTGTTGTGAGAGCAGACTGGGTGCTCTTGCCTCTTCCCCTGTTCCCTGTCTTGCTCTTCCTAGTGCTGTCTCTGCTGAGATGTATCATACTGATACACAGGATGAGCTGAATGTCTGAACACCTCTGCGGATCTAAGCTGGATCTGCATGGATCTCTTCAGTACCTTGTTTTCATTCTTTAAAAAGGGAGCAGTACCCTTTCCTTCCTATTGTTCTCTATTTTGCCTGTACGGCACAGAAATGCAACACCGTACAGAAAGAATTTCTCTCTACAGGTGTGCAGTGTGGCCTGGACTGGTTAGAGCTTCTTGAGGCTGGAGGAGATGCAAGGAAATATACGACAATAAAATACAGCATGAGCTGGCTGTAAAGTGGTGACTCTATTCACACTGTTCCCCTTAGGCAGGGGTAAAATGTGGACAGTAATAAATTCAGTGTTTGAAGCAAATACTGGCAGGATCAGGTACTCCTGCCAGCAGCTACCTCTACCTAATTTTGTTGAGTAAGCACAGCCTTCAGTTGCTTGAGGTGCTTTTCTCTCTCCATGGCTTGCCATCCTTAGGGATGTGGCCACGGAGAAGCAGTTGCAAGGGTTGAATTCTCT
Organism: Rhagologus leucostigma; assembly: GCA_013397725.1. Classification (NCBI taxonomy): domain Eukaryota; kingdom Metazoa; phylum Chordata; class Aves; order Passeriformes; genus Rhagologus; species Rhagologus leucostigma. The sequence goes on from VZTD01004423.1 coordinate 173,642, forward strand.
TACAGCAGACAGAGCTGCACAGGAGGCCTAAATGAAGATCACAAGTGTTTGCAAACATGAACATGTGTGGGACTTTTAAACGGGCTTTGCCCACGGAAGTTGCATTTTTCATTTGAGTCCAAATTAACGACCTTGCCCTAACCTCTGCTCACTGCCTGAGCCAAGCTGCTGAAGCTGAATAGTTCATTAGCATCAGAGCACAAAGGGGCCTGGTTCTCACATTGCTGCAACAATAGGAGGTGTCAGAGACTATTGATTTGATTAGGCTGATACTTGGTGTAGCCTGGTCTAAAGTGAGAGGAGAATCAAGGCCAAGGAATATGCCTCACCCCCAAAATTGCCTGTTACCAGCAAGCTGTGTAATTTGTACGCCGGTTGCAAAAGTAGATGATGGCACCATCTTTTCTGCCTGGAAAACAATACCCGAAATAAAGCCAAATTTACGAAGGAGGAGTGTGTACTGTGCAATTGTTTGGGGCAAATACACTGATTTTCCTCAAAATGAGGCAAATAGAGAAAGTGTGCGAGTTTCTGAGTGCTGCTACTTGCATTGCGTGTGATTTTTCGTGACTGGCAGTGGAAAATGGAGATGTTTGGAAAATGACACACATCTGCTGTTCGTAGTTTGTACTCTGTGTGGGAAGTGGGCATGTTCTTCAAGAAGGGGGTCCCTGAGGGCAGAGTTCCCTGAGGGCAGAGTTCCCTTACCATGTGTTCGCCTGCAGAAAAAGCGTATGAAAGTCCCACTTTTGGAAGCAATGCAGAAGAGCTCTTTTTTCACTTTTTTGCTGGTGAGTGAAGGTGCTGTGAAGCCTCTGTTCTTTGGGGGGCACTGTGTACTAATAGCTAGGCTTAGTTTTGTAGTGGAAAAGTGCAGGTATTCTGTTTTCTTTAGAATACGGGCCACTATGCTGTTTGTTTTGCTTTTAGTAAGGTAAAGTCACTGTGTCCATGATTAATTCTTTCTTGTTGTGGGTAACAGATCTTTTTCCAGCAGGTTTTTGGATGTCATTTTAGTTTTAATCTTTTCTAGTATATAAATGTGCTTTGCATACATTTAGTTGTCTAAACTCAGAGAAATTAAACACCTCACCTAGCAGAAATGGGTAGATGCACCACACCAAAATGAATGGCAAAGAGGCATAATTATATGCCAACTTTTTAATTACTTTAATCCAAGGTGAGGAAATGTTGCTCATGGAAACACTTGACTAAATCCTACTCTTAGGGTGCTAGGTAAGTCTCTTTTCCCTGTATCCTGGGGGCCTTTCTTTCCCAATACCTTCAGGGAAGCTGAAAACTGGTACCATCCTCTGCCCTGCATTCCTTGCTTGGTTTTCGTGGACTAATGCACGACAGGCTTTTTGATTCCTGCACCTTAAACAGGATCCATTGTTTTTTTCACTGATGGCTTTTGTTAGCACTCTGAGGAGTCGTATTGCTTTTCAGGTAGAAGCAGAGCACGGTCCTTGACATTCACGGGGGGGTTTGGGGCACTTGGAGTGAGAGGCTTTGTGCCCTGGGTACAGCTCACAGCTCCTCTGGATGTGCTAAAAATCCGTGATGGGAATAGCTCATTGCGGGGCTCTGGCTCTTCCACTGGATATAAACGAGTCCTAGGCAGACTGAGGCTGGAATTTGTTAGGAAGTGCACCCTTCTCAGTACTTACATCCTAGTCCTTGTTGCTGTGTCTAAGCAGTGCTAGGTTTTTTTAATTTTTAGCTGACTGACATTGTACTGCACACAGCCCTGCGTTTGAAGAGATGCTCATATTTCTCTGCTCTCTTTTGTGGTAGTTTTTACACCCTCTTTGAGCGTGCTGGTGGCTTTGAAGTCCTATGGATTGTGCTGTTTCAGGCCAAAAGATATTGCCTGAAGCAGCATGTGTAAAATTTTCCTAAAAAGTTACCTCTGCCTGTCTAGCACAGAAGCAGCTTGTCTGTGCCCAGGAGGTAATTATGAGGATGATCAAATCTGCTCGTGGTGTGTGGGCTTCTCCCTCATGCCCTCAGCAGCAATCCCCCAGACAGAGCTGCCAGCTGGGTGGCTCGCTCACAAATCTCAGCTTACTCACCTTCATGTCAGAGGGCCACAGCTGTGAGCTGCAGCACCTGGGCTGGAGCCTCTGTGTGTGAGATGAGGCTGATTTCAGATGAGCTGTGGAAATGGCATAGCCATAGCATCATTTAGAAATCGTCTGCTGGGGCGGGGGAAACCCACACTGTGCTCTCTTTATGCTGCGAGGAGGTATGAGAAAACATGCAGAGCCAAACCATGCTCTCTGCACTGGCCTGGAGCGAGAGAGGAGGTGTGAGCCAGCCCAGGGTGCACGGCACATTTCCTGCCTGTTGCTCCTCAAAGCAGGAAAAAAGCAAAGTCTGCTGGAGAGCCTCAGTGTGAGCTGGTGAACCATCTCCTCAGCTGCTCCTAGCGCTGACTTTTCTCTGGGTATGCTTCTCATCCAACCCAGTTCCTGAGCTAACCGTGTCCCCTGAGGGCCAGGGGAGGTTTAGTTCTCCTTCCTTCCATCCAAGCAAGTGACACAGGTGTCACCTACCCTGGTATTTGCAACAAGGCTTCCTACAAGATCTGGTCAGCCTGGACATCTTGTGTAATCTCACAAAAGTTCCCCTTATCTTTGACTGTGAAGTTCCACTTAACACTTGTATTCTGGAAGGGCTGAAAGTGAAGGATGATGCAGTTGTGCCTGGTATTTCAGGGGCTGAATACTCCAATATGCAGCAAGGAGCAAAAGAAGTTGTTTAATGTTGCCAGAGAAGGGTGTACTATCTCTTTTCTCAAGACATAGCTCACTTTTTAGGTTTACAGGGTAGGACCAAGGCTCTGCCCCAGCCGTGTGACCCTCCAGGGATATATTTTGTCCCTGGAAGTGTTCAAACTCCTCACCATCCCTGTTGTGCTCAGAGACAACGGATGGCAGACTTTTCACAGTGAATTGCTGCACTGCATAGGAGTGAAGGGAACCCAAAGCTGTGGGATAAGAGCACAGCTGGCTGGGTCTGAGGGCATTTGCTGGGGTGAGAGCTGCGTTCAGCTGCAGCTGTGATTGCAGTGAGTGCTGCCCCTTGGGGCTGACAGGGTACAACCTTTTGGATCCGAGACCCACGCCAGCACTCCCGTGTGTCACACCTTTGTTACCGGCACCAGGACTGCATATAAAGACCTCTTCCTTGTCGTCAGGGCTCAGACACATCTTTGTTCCCCTGGAGCAGGAGGAAGCCTGCCTCTCTGTGTCGGTCTCTGAGCTGGGGAATGGGGCTGCTTAATCCCAGGGCAGCCCTCACTGCTGTGATTCTCCAAAACAGGTCTCCCAATCTAAACACGGAGCATCTGTGCTAGTAGGAGAGATGCTCCTTTCTAAAAATTTGTGTCTTTATGCTGGGAGTATTAGGAGAGTGTGACCTACTGTAAGCTGTGGAGACAACAAAAAAATGACATTTTGGGGGTGAGAGGCAAGAGCAAACTCGGCACAGATGGGAAGAGTGGCCTTCCCTGTGGTGTATTTGATGCTCTATCTGCACCTTGCTGTATTGCGGGAATGTGCAGGGGTGGGGTGGTTCAGAACGTGTCTCTGAAGTGGCAGCTGAAGACATTGCAGTGACAGTGGTAGGACCCTCGGTGCTGCTCAGTAGTGATCACCTGCACCACGTCAAAGAAAGAGAAGAAAAACAATTTTGGGAAGCTCAACAATAAAAACGACTTCATGTTGAAAAGCAAACTATTGCCCCTCCATAAATACACCAAAGGCTTTTTCCAGGCAGGGATCACAGCTCTGCCAGGATCTAAAGCTGCTTTGGGGAGGAGGGCACTCAGAGGGCTGGACCAGCAATAAGCCAGGCGGACCCTCCGGCCACCACTGCCTGCTGAGCCTTGAGGGCTTCGTGGTGCCAAAATGCAAGTGGTTCAGAGTGTCTGCACACAGCAACCAGACCTGGCCCCCCCAGGGGGATGATTTATGCTGCACTTTCTAGACCACAGATTTACCTCAGCTTTAGACTGTAAATTTTGCAGGAAAATTTGATAAACCTGGGAGAGCCCCAGTCTCGACAGAGATTTCCAGGTACTTCTAACATGATTCTTCTGAGGGAGGGACTGCAGGCTGAGGTCTCCAGGAATGCACTAACAACCCAAAATGTATAACTGCTTTGACTCTTATCACAAGCAGTCCCACCCTTGCCCTGAGTTATCAAGCTGGAGAGCTTAGCAATGAGCACTTGCAGGGCCCTTCCTTACTGTGATAAGGTATTGATATTAAAATTGTACTTGATTTAGGGGTTTCATTTCTGCATATACTATTTTTTTTTTTCTGTCTTACATGTGCAGTCATAAACCAGGATTTGGGTTACTCAAGTCCCAGAAATATTTTCTGCTCTGTGCTGTGACAGAAAAGGTCTCTCGTTGTTAAAGCAAAGGGGAGGGTGTGGATAGAGTGGCAGTCCTGGAGGTGAGGGCAAGGACTATCATGGGAGTTCCCTAAATTGTTACAACTGTGGGTTTAGGCATGTTATAACTATATTTACAGCAGGTATTTACAGGTGGCTCCTGTCATAGGATGCAACGGGGCACCCACTAGAATTTAACTCTGCATTCCTCAGAGCTCAGGTTTCCAGCAGTATCTCCAGGAAAACTCTGGTATCCGTGACAGTTTGTTGGCTTCAAAGCTTCAAGTCGTGGAATTCAAAAGTTCCTCTCAGTGTAATTCAACAGAGCAGAAAGTACGCAAACGTTACTTTTCATGATGCAATTTCCCCAAAGCAAAATTGGGGTTTTTTTTTTGAGGAATTTTAATGAAAAGATGACTTGGAACACAGAGTTTGGGATACTTTGGCAAGGGAGCATAAAAATCATGGTAAGAAACAAAAAGCTACGCTATCACAACAACCCCCAGTTGCTTTCAGCTTCAGGTAGTGTATCCCTTCTAGCTCCCTGCTGCAGTGGACACTGAGACTGCAGGGGTTGATGGCCATGCTGGAATGAGAACCTGAGGGTACTTCTAACATTCAGTTTTCTGTTCTGAGAGTCCACATCCCTAATCCTGCTTTTTTCTTAGCCTGGATTCTTTAGTGTTTTCCATCCTAAAAATCTAGGGGATGCTAAGATCCAGTAGAGATTTGTAATTCCTTCCTAAATAATGTCACTACCTCTTTTTATTTGGTCGTGGATACACAGGCTAATAATTTCTGCAGTTAATGGAATGACTGAGAACAAGGACTTTGTTCTCTCTTGTCCAGTAAATCCTGCAAAACAAAGTTACATATATGCTGTAGGTATTACTTTTAGTATTTAAAACCATCACAGCCATATCATGGGAGCTGTCTGGCATTGGAAGAACTTTCCAAAGGGTTGTTAAAATGAAGGGAAAAAGTGCCTTCAAAAAACAAACACCACTTCTTGCTCCATATAATGAAGCAGTGGAATTTAAAATGGCACTAGAATAATTATGACTTCTTGCTGTAAATCTGCATAGATTTGGCTCTCTCTGAATTTTTTTTTTTTTTATGCTATAAAGATTAGTTTACTGTCTGTGGACTGGATCCTTCTTGCATTACACATGTGACTAAATCTGTGGGGCCCAGTGGCCAGAAAAAAGGACCCAGAAAGGCATTAAAATAGTTTAGCCCATTCAGCTGCAAAGCCATCTTACACATAGTTTCCCCCTAACTGGTTTTGTGTATGTTATTGTCAAATATGAATCTGCAGAACATCTCCTGGTCTGGAATCTTGTTCCCTTAGAGCAGTCAGCTGTTCTCCTGCAGCCTTTCTTAGTGGCTGGTACACGTGCGTGTTGAGATCTCTGTGCTGTGCTGTTTTCTAGGCAATAATTTTCATCTTTATTTTCACGCCTAATTAGTTTATGTACTTTGTATGTTTCCATGCTCAGTCTTTATCTGTTTGTTCATTTTTTAAGATACCTGCATAATCTGCAAAGTTATCAACAGTGTGCGATCACTAAAGCAAAACAAACATAAAAATTAATGTAAGTTTACTTTATTGATAATACTCAAAGACACAGAAAGCACTGGTAATACTAAGTAGACGTAGGGCTAATCTCATAGCAAATGAACCAGGTTTAATGTCTAGATGAATAGTTGTAGAACTACAAACTAAACTCGTGTATCCAACTAGTCCAGCCTGCCAAGGATTATCATCAAAGTTTTGAATCTCTTTAAAAGTTATTTTTCAGAACTAATCTAATGGCTAATCTATCTGTAACTTCTATTGTACTATTTGAAATGGAATCAGGCTGTGAAGCCTGCCAACTCATCTTTCATGTGCCTTTCCCACTGGTGTCTCTCTTTTTCTGCAGAATCAAGCTTGCATAGCAGAGTGTTTCTGTTGCCTTTTACATGTGGTCCTCGTTAAAAAAAATACAATGAAGTTTAGCTGTGGTGAAATTATTTATTTGATTTTTTTTTTAAACTGGTGCAAAAAAGTAAATATGTTTACTGTGTCTCTTTCCATTCAGTGCATTTCCTTTTTCTAAGCTCCGTTTGTGTTCAACAAGACAGCCTCTTTCTCCAAGATTAACATTTCTTATGATTGTTCCTGACAGAGGATTTACTTTCAGAGGCCCTGCTAAGGATAACCAAAAAAGGGCATGTAGCAAGACAGTTTTGGCAGCTCGCACGAATTTTCGGAGCTTTTTAGGTCTTGGTTTTCTGATGAGTGGCTTCCTGAGCATGCCTAGGGAATGACAGGCATCTCTGCAGGCAGGCTGAACCCACCTTGGCTTGCGCGTAGTCATTGGCTGCCTATTAGAATAAATTGAGGACAATGCATTCCGCTGCCTGCCAATTGTAAACATAAGGGATATGTATTCACTTAGCATTGACTTTTGGGAGGGGCCAAGGAAAAGCTGTACTTTTATTGAATAGGGCTGTGTGTGAGGCTGCTGGTTGTGCCTTTCTTGCTGCGCTCCTGCCCCGAGCAGCCAGTTATTCATTTCCTTCCCGCTAGCTGGGAGCTTTGCAGCCAGAGGTAAGGACTTACGGGACGTGTTTGTTTGGGAGCGAGCCGGGCTCACCGACCGCGTTCGCGATGCAGATTAGGCAGCACGCGGAGCCGAACGAGCTGTCGGAGACTATTTTTGCTCTCCTCCTCGTTCCCTATGTGCCCCCCGCCTCCCCTTTCCAGATGTTCGTGGTGAACTCAGGGAGATCTCCGCGCTGTGCAGGGAGGGTGGATGGGGGGATGCATGTTTGCTCACCCCACCGCACCTCGATGAGGAGGTGCAGGGCAGGATCTGTGCTGGTCCCACCGCTCCATTTTTGATCCTTTGGTGGGCTTGGTAGTGGAGCAATAACCTATCTACCCTTTCTTTTCTTTTTCTTCCCCCCCTCCTTTTTTTTTTTTTTTTAAGGCATTGCAATGAGAAAGTTTTCAGTGTGTTAAGGTCTGGTGAATTGCTTTTAATTTTGCAACTTAATATGTGGACTTTCAGGGCAGTCTGACTGCAAGGGGCAGTCTCCAGGCGTAACTGATACAGATACAGTAAAGCTCTGGTTAATGTAAGTGATCTGATACTTGCTGAAGCAGATGTCCCTCATGGCAGCCTTTCACAGAAGTATTGTTGACAATAGATGGCATCAGTTTTTGTTTTCAGCCTTCAACATGCGCAGCAGCGCATTGCCAGAATGTTTCTTGTGAGGCTGTCTTTCCTGTTAAAAGGGGGGGTTTGAAAAAAAACGCGCTTGGGTGGGACTGTAGCTCTTAAAAGTCTGGGTCTGTGTTTGTCAGAGCGCTGCTGGGGAGAGCTGGCTAGCAGGCTCCCCTTCCCAGCTCCTGTGACATGTTCGGACAGTTGGAAAGCACTGTGCGAGGCTGGCTGCTGATAGCGTGATGTTCTGCATCGCAGGGAATTTGTCAGGGAAAGGGCTGGGAACATGAAGGGAGGGAGGAAGTTTAGCTGCAGATGAATGCTTGGTAGCTGCAGACACTGACCAAGCTGCTAATCTCTGGCCAGACCTGCAGGGATAGAATAGATTTGTCTCCATATGTCATATGTTGTTTGGAAGAATGAAAACATAACTGTTTTTAAATTACTTTTTTTTTGTGGAGTATTTGTTTTCAGGGGAGAATTTCCTTTCAGAGTATGCAGTTTTTGTACAGTTTTGCCTGAGAAGGCTTCCCCTGCTAAAAGGCGGACAGGAGAATAATTTGGGAAAATAACACATTCCCTCCTTGGCAGCAGCTCAAAGAAAATAAGGAGGCAGAGTGGTTTTTTTTTTTTTTGTGAGAACCATGTATTTATTATAATTTGTCTATTTTAGATACCATACTGTGAATGATTGTGTTTGTATGATTTGCCATTGAAGAACCCTCGGATTCTGCCTCCATTCTTTCTCCGTCTCATTAAGTGTAGCAGTAAGTCCTCATCTGCAGCAAATCTCGTTTTTATCTCCTGCCATTTAGACAGGATGGGATCCTAAAACTACACACACAAAAACCAATGGAACAGACACTTTTAACGTAAATTACTAATGGAGCAAAACTTTTAGTCCATTTGCTTAATTAAATTGCCTTTAAGGTAAAGCAGGAACTTTTCTCAATGTATTTGAAGAAATGATAGGTCTGCCTTTTTTGGGAAAGCTGCTTTGATAGGCAATCTTAGTCAATAAAACCTGCATATGTTAATGCAGACAATGGCAGGGGAGAAATACCAGATGAGATGTCTGCGAACAAGAGACTCAATTGAAATAATTTGTTTTTCCTGAAAACTCCTCTTTGTTGCCACTTGCAGTGACAAGAGGATCAATTCCACAGCCTTCATTCACAGGATTAGTCCTGGTGAAATCAATACCATCATTAATGGATTCAGGGTCTGATGCAAAGGGGAGTCCTGTGCACTCTGAATACACTTTGACAGTGAGTGATGTAAACGTGTTTTGGGAGAATAAGGGATTTTCCACAATTGCTGGTTCGTATACTCACGGCATTATTCTGACATGGAGCAGCCTGAGAAAGGGGTAACTTACCTTGAGCTTTTATTTCATGTCCAACACCGATATACGCACTGCAACAGTGACACTGAAAGATAGGTGATTTGAGGGGAAAGTGTGGGGGGGTGTAAGTTCCTCTGGCTGGCATTAGAGGGAAAGTTAAAGTGCGTTTAGATGGGAAGGTTTCTTATTCCTTGGCCTCCTTCATGGGGCACATGTGGCACAGAGCATCTGTTCAATCCCATACAGGGTTAGGGCTCAGTGCTGCTCATTCCAGGTGGAGAGACTACAAAGGTAGGGCAAGGTTTTTCTCATGGCTGCCTGCTAGGAGGTGGCTTCTGTCCTGTGAAGGTGCCGGGGAGGGTCTGTCAAGAGCCTGGCTGGAAATCCTCCTTGTTTCACACTTCCCTTCGCACAGCTGGAGCAGCCCTGCCTGCGGGGGTGATCTTTTCATTGTAGAAAAGTGAGAGCCTGCAGGACTTCCTTCCTGCAGGACAAATAGAACTCGAATGTTCTGGGACTGCTGAAAATACTCTGATTTCTCAGTAGTTGCTTACATGAGACCTGTTCTTGTGGGCTGCATTTTACTCTGTATTAAAGATCAGTGGAGTTCTTAACCCCTGTCTGCCAGGGATGCAGCTTGGTACATTTGGTCCCAGAATGTGAACACAGAGGGACAGGAAACCATATATGCCTAAGAATGAGAGGGCCAGGAGATCATTGCTGTTCATCTGCTGGGCTTGTCTGGACTCTCCTGGCTATGGGAGAAAGCACCAAAAAAGGTAACAGGGCAGAAGGAGAAGTGCAGTCCTGCGAACCTTTTGGTGCCTTTGAGAGGAGCTTTATAGGGAGTTTGCAGGATTGGGCTCCAGGTGTACAAAGCCTGAGGCACACAGGCCTGTGACTGCAAAGAGTGGGAGTCTGCCTTCAAAGCGAGCTTTCATTCTTTAAAAATTGTCTCCTCTTAGTAACTACCCCCTGGCACCTTGTAACAAGAAGGTTGCTGCCTTACTAGAGCCTTGGGAAACGTGCGTGTGCAGGGGATGGTTTGCTGGCTTTGTGCAGAGCTGCTGAGTGGTTAAATGGGTGAGAATGGATTTGAGGGGCAACTGCACTGGAAGAAAGTCACCTACCTGTGTGTAGGCACTTCCTCTTGGGGTGCTGTTCTTGCTTGGAAGATGTAGCTGCTGCTTGTCAAGGATTTGGCTAAGGCTGAAATTTGACTCAGAGGCATTTGAAGATCAGATTAGATCTGACCTTTCTGGATGAAACACCGAGGTCACAGGACAGTTGAACTATATAACATTTTTTTTATTTCCTGATGCTTTTTGTACATTCAACTAGCCCAGCAGGGAAGGGCGCTCAGTACTCTGTAATTTGGGATCCCTCCCACCCCCGGGGGAGCTTGCTCCTGCATTTCTTGAAACAGATTTGATCAACCAAAAAGGTTAGGGAATGTAACACTCTTACTTAGCTGGTATGTTAGCTGCATGGTTTACATCCTGCATTAAGGAAGTGCTTCTTTCCATGCATTTTTCCCTTTTGGATCTGTGCTTAGTGCTTATAAACGGTGTGGGGCCAGCAGCCTGACTGCCCAGCAGATACCAGCATGGTCCCTTCTGTGCCAGCTGCCCTTGTGAGGCATTGTTGCCTTCTGGTCTTTGTCTCCTGCAAACCTCCAGGCTCCTGCTTTGTCTTGCAGCACCCAAGGACGGCAGTGCCCAGTTCTCGGCTGGGCCACCCACCTCCTCTACCTGTGGTCAGCAACCACCACCACAAACTGATGCCTCTTTCCCTCTTCCTGCCCCGTGTGCCTGCCCCTCAAGAGGGGAAAACTCCGTCCAGGAAGCATAGGGGCACCTCCCGACCAGAAAATCTTGTCTACAGCAGTGTTTATGGGTTGAAGCCAGGAAGAATTGCTTGTGGGGACTGTCCTGCTGGTTTGCAGTGAGGGCAGGACCAAATAGCCGAGGAGGCAGGGGAAAGAAAGGGAAAAAGCAGCAATATCTTAACTCACCAGAGTAATTTCTCCTTTGAATTTTTTCCTGTGGTCATAAATACCTGGTGAGTCACTTAATGGCTGTGTGTCTGTTTCTCTATCTCCAAGTTAAGGATAATCTGTACCTTTCTGTATTTAGCTCATGGGTCTGCTGGGGCTTAGTTCATTAGTGTTTATGAAGAATTTGCACTACCAAAATGCCAAGCTTAAGCACTGGCTAAAACCTTATTTTTGACTGATTTCCCAGAAGATCTTAGACTTTTTTTCTGGATGTGTTCACACAGATATGTATTTGACTTCTAGATTATGGGTATAAAACCACTGAAGCCTAGGGAATGAGGAGGAAGGTGGACCAGCCTCAGCAGTGACACTGTGCTGCCATGTCTGGAGGGAATTTCCTGGGTGCTTGAGGATTGAATTGTTTGTGCTGCCATCTGGACCAGCCTTCCTGTGAAGCTGTCATGCGTGTTCCCAAAATGCTCGAAGGCAGCTTTTGCTTACAGATCCACCATGGTATCATAAGCTTGGAAGCAAAACTATTCAGCAAGCTGCTGAACCTTATCTGCTTGCTCAGTCTCATGTTGATGAGAGCAGTTGAAATTGTAACCCCTGGGGCCAGGCCAGCTGCAGTGGGGAAAATATTAGGGCAAGATTTCAGGCAATGGAAACATGACATGTTTCCACACCCTCTTGTGTACAGAATACAAATAAAGAGCCTTTTCCCCTGAGACTTGCTGTGGAGGGTGTGAAGCAAAGTGGAACCCACCCGTTTGCACATTTTCTGGTTTATATCCTTAAATGGCAAAAAAAAAAAAA
>VZTD01004423.1:185450-365544 GCA_013397725.1 Rhagologus leucostigma
AAAAAAATCTTTGGAATGTAGCTCATAGAAGAGTTATAAATAGATTTGTGGAGATAAAGTTTTGCTGTAAATGCTCTGGTTTGGGATCTGTTCAGAAGGGTAGCTTTGTAGGCCAGCAAATAGGAAGAGGAGTGGTATTGCTAAATGCAGGAAGACGGTGTCACTGCACATGCATGCACGTGTGACCTTCCCAATCTTCCCTCAACCATGTGCAGACCCAAGGGGCATGGAAATCGTTGTGTCACTTCTAAAAGTTAAATAACTTGGGGTGAGGAAGAACTAGTGTTCATGATTCATTAAATGGCTAAGGGAACCTCAATCTATGACAGCTACGTAAACAAAGGGCCTGAGATTTGCTGGCAGCTTGTTTTGCATCCTTGTCCAAAGGAGCTGACTTCACCTAGGGAGAAGCAGAGCAGGGCTGGACAAACCCTCATCCAGTGAGCGCCGGAGCAGCTCCCTCAGAAGTCAAGGTTCAGCTCCATCAGAAGTCAAGGTTCGATCCTACAGGCTTGTGCCCACTGGATTCCAGTCCTCTTCAAAGGGAGCTCTGCCCAAATGAAGCAGTCTGTGATCAGGCCATTGTTTGTTTCTTATTTGCAAGGCTTTGATGTTCTCTCTTGTCTTTCTGACTGCCACAGGGCATGTTACTACCCTTTTCCCACTTCATTCTTTTCTTTGACAGCGAGCTCTCTAATGGTGAAATGGCCCTTACTTGATTCTTTTTTTTTTTTCCCCTTGAGCCACAATGTTCACCCTGGTAAAATCTTTCATCCCAGAAGCACAAAGGCATGACCTTTTACAATTCCTCACCATTTCAGAGGACCTAGCAGTGCTAGTGTGATAGCCCAGATCATGGCTTTCTAGTATCAGCTGTGGTACTGAGGACAATTTCTGCTCAGTCTGAGTAGGTTCAGCTGCAGATGGAGGAGGCAAAGGACTTTATCTGCATCTTTCTAATGACCTCGTGATAACCTCCTTTCTCTTGGCAATTTCAATAGCCATTGAGCTGGGGAGAATTCGGCTTTGCTCCGGCCTTGTTAAAACTCCTAGGTTTGGAAAAGAAATTCCAAGAGCTCAACTACAACGTGTGGAAATAGGAGTGGGTTGGGTTAGCTCTGAGATCTGGAGAAATGTTTGGTCACGTCTCATTTACCTGCACAGCTTACCCTGCTGGTGCTGCAGGGTGCATCTAGTCAGCATCACTTTGGAGGGCTGCAGCCCCGGGTCTGCAGAGAGGAGAGGGTTTGCTGCTCTGTTTGGCTTTGGGAACGGCATATCCCCATGTGCAGAGCCACACCCCTGCTATGAAAATGAGGAGTTTCATTCAGATGTCTGATAAGCCACAGCTGTTGCTTTGCCACTTCAAACAGAACTTGGATTATAGAGACTGGAGTGCAGCATTTTAATTGCTGTAAATATGAACAAGAGCATTTAGGCAATCCAGATGATACGGAGCCAAGCATTTCTGTGGCTAATGTATATTATACTGACAAAAGCAGGCCAGCTGAGAATTTCCCTACTGCTGTCCCAGTAATTTAAAACACCACTAATCTCTTTTCTGCTACGTTGGTGAAAATGAGGGAGAACCTGGGCATTGGTTGGCCTGAATCTGAACTCGATTTCAGTAGCTGTACTGGGATACGTTTAGTGATGTAAATGATATTGAGGGTTTTTAAAAATACACGTTGGATCTAGTCTGTTTGATTTCCTTGAGTTAGAGGAATTCAGAATTCACTGTGAGCTGCTTGCTATCAAAAAGCTGGCCCTTTTTGTTTGGTTTTCTACGCATCCCCTAAAGGACAATGACAGCAGGAAATTGGGTCAAAAATCCCAGTAACGAGCATTCACTGGGAAATGATATTTCGTACAAGAGAGGGCACTGCAAACCCAGAAAGCCAGTAAAATTCCATTGCTCCTCGCTCCCTGGTGATTAAAAGGGCCTGCCATATATGGGAAAGGTCTGAGCTTCATTCACTGCAACCACAATAGTAAATGGCTTATTCACTGGACACAGTATGCAATCAAGGAGCATATTGACAATAAAAAGGAAAAGCAGGAACTCTTGCATGCAGTCTGCTTGCAGTTTTCTCTGCTGTGTGTTATTAAAAGCTCTGTGAGTGGTTTTCTTCTTGTTCCTTTATTTAGATCCCTGTAAACTTCAGTCAGTTTTGTTTGCCACTTAACCCTCCTTCTAAAACCAGACACACCAGCCTATTTCCTCTCCTCCCCCCTATATAACCCAAACAAGAAAAGAACATTTCCCTTACCAGTGTGTATATAAACGTAGCTGCTTGGTCTTCAGTGCTTCTAGTGTGCATTTTTAGGACTAAAAGCTGGGATTAGTGGACAAAGTCTTATTCTCCCCAGGTATAAAGCACTAACTTTAAGTAAAGTAATGATTAAATGCCAATGTTTCAGGGTCAGGGATGGGACCACAGGAGTGAAGCAACTAAGTGTGTGTGTATAATTAGGGATGAGTTTTGAGGGGAGGAAGGGAGCAATGTGCTTTGGATGGGAGTTGCAGAAGGGGTCCCCAGTGCTTCACGCAGCTCTCAGGGATTTTCTTTCCACCACATCAGTTTCTGGGTAGCGAAACCCTACGCGGACAACACTGAGATGCAAAGTCATTGGAGCGCAGTTGTGTTTATATTCTTGATTTTCAGTTTCTTTAGGGATCAGTACTCTCTGCCATCAAAATCATGGGGATAAAGTAGTTGGTGTAGTTGCATTTCATTTCACATGGAGAAAGTTAAAGTGCAATAATGGAGTGGCACGAGGTTCTTTGCTTTTCTGGAGACTTTCTGGAGTTTTTGTTGTTTATTTTGCACTGAGTACCTTGGAAATACGTTGTTTGTGTCGTACTGCTAAGTTTAGAGATTGTCTGGGATCTCCTATATAATTTGGCTGAAAACCCACATCTCTTTGTGGCCAGGAGGGCTGATTGATTGGCTCTCGCAGGCTACACCTCATTCCACACCACGCTTATGTTTTGAGGCCACCTTTGACATGGCCACGTTACAGTCAGCCACAGGACAGTTTGCCTGGATTTGAAACCAGTCTTCTGCTCCTCCAAATACTTTTCATCTCTGGCCAGCAGTGCTTCTGAGGAGGTGGCATTTGACCATTATCACGAAGTCATGCTAAGACATGCCCACTGAGAAGCTCTGATGTAGCCAAAAGAAGCAGGTCAAGTTGTGACTGTTGGGTAATGCAATAGTAGCACATGAATAGTTCTGTTTTCCAGCTCTTAGAAGGATCAGGAATAGTAAATTTGGAGACCAAAATAACTGCTTATCTAATCTCATTCATACTTTTTCATTCAGGATTTGGACTGTGAGAAACTCTGCATTATATCAGCTTTTCAAATGGCATCTGGAGCCTTTGGAAAAACTCCTTGAGTAACAAGAACGTTGAATGCAATAAGTATTATTGCATGGTCAAAAATGCTTTTCATTTCTTCTATTTTTACTGTCTTCATGACTCCAAAGGAAGACAGGAGACTGCTTCGTTTTCCTTTTACCTCTTGAAAGAGGAAAGTGTAAATGATGCATGTTCTGGAGAAATTTTTCCCTTGGTTTTCCCCTCCCCTAAGTGATTTGTGACCCAGCTCAGTGCTTGTGCAGTATCATTCTGGCTACTCGTAGAGAAGCTTTGCAGGAGTTCATGGTGTTTAACTCTGCTGCTCTACACTGTCCCCAGCTGGGAGTTCCCCTTCCCTTTGGGGTCCCTCAGTAAAGGCTGTCAAAGTCATCAACCCCCTCCTGTCGAGCTTGTGAACAGCCTCAAAGCTTCAGTCCTCTGTCCATGGTCAGCAAAGATGTTTATTGCTTCACTTGTCAAACCAAAAACTACTTTGCCGTTCTTGTGCCATCTGCTGTAGCCACCCAATTGCTTTTCCAAAATAGGCAGTTTGTTTTGGTTTGGTTTTTTTCCCCCCTCTGTTCACTATCACCTGTAAACAGATGTGAGCTCCTTTCTTGGAGTCAATAAATAGCAAACTTAATATTAATAAATGGAGAGGGAGTAATGCTGTGTTTGCCTTCTGTGTCAGAGTATCTGATAAAGATCAGTTCATCTTAGTGAAAAATGAAAGGAATTTACTGTATGTGTAGGAAATGTTTAGGAAATACGTTTTGTTATAATGACCAGATTGAAGTGGTGACAGGCTATGAATCTGACTTATATGACAAAATACAGTTACACAGTTCTGAAAGCCTGGAGACTGGTGTGATGAACTGGAAAAAACATTATAATCTGAGCATGTTATTTCTGTCTCTCCTGTGACCCTTCAAGGCAACGGAAAGTCACTGATGGAAAGGCTGTTGGCATTAGCAGCGATAGACCTGGTTTCATTGATCCTGGTTCCATGCTTGCAGATCTCTGAGGCTGAATTTAAATAGGTACACTCAGTGTTTCCCAATTTAGAATGAAATACCAGAAGCTATAGGTGTAAAAAACCCCCATAACCAACACCAATCTTCCCCCACAAAACCAGAACTGAAAAGGTGGGAAAACCATGTGTAGGTCATCTTGTCCCTCTCCTCTAGGCAGTGCTGGATGATTCCCAAAAGTACATTCGCACCCGTTTTGTCCATAAACGCCTCTGTTTATTAACAAAATACAATAAACTGTCGTTTTGCAGTGAGGATTGGGATGGTTTGCTGCACTTTCTAGTTTTTAGCAAGGAGGAAATAGCTATCATTCTAAAATATGTTTCTTGGCCCGTGGATATTGCTCACGTGAATTCAAGCAAAAAAAAAACAAAACCCTAATGAATGGAAACTTGTAGAAGAGTTACCGGCAGCTGGTTTTATTATGGGCTGTGGCTCTGACATGATCTCACACACGTTTAAGACAAGTGTTACCTCACTGACTTCAATGGAACTGCTTTTCATTTGCAAGGGAGTAAATGAGGCCAGAATCAGACAGAGACCTAGGGAGACTCACTGGGAGAGGGTTTTAGTCTGGGAAATGTGCTTTACATACGTATAAAATATATGGGCATATCTGCACGCTGCAGTAAATGTGTCAGGCCACCTGAGAGAAAGAGGCCAAATTCTGCTTTGAGTAGCACCTGTGTAAATCCAGAATGGACTGCAGGGAAAACGTGCCAGGGAGGACCAAAGAAGAAGCTAATTTTCTTTGAGTGCTAGAGTGCATTTTTCTTACTGGGTTTCTCAGGTTTCCTTGATTAAGATGGCTAGAAAATATAGCAAAATTAGACTGTTCTGCAGGGAGCTTCATGGTTTTGGCTCCTTAATTTCAACCATATCAAAAGAAGTTGTGTTGATTATTGTGAAACAGGTTCAGACAAAAGCACCACATGTACAGTTATTCTGCCTTGAAAATACCAAAGGAAGCAGTGAAATTAGAACTGGATGTTTCTTGAGTCAACTCTCTCTTCAGAATTGTGTATTATTACGTCTTCTTTCAAGCTCAGCCTTCAGCTCAGCTAAATCTTGCAAAATTGGAGGAAGGTGGCTGTGCTCTATTGAAAATG
This sequence comes from Rhagologus leucostigma, assembly GCA_013397725.1. Lineage (NCBI taxonomy): Eukaryota > Metazoa > Chordata > Aves > Passeriformes > Rhagologus > Rhagologus leucostigma. The sequence goes on from VZTD01004423.1 coordinate 190,954, forward strand.
TAGCTTTGGTCTCAAAAAGCCAGAAGAACTTTAAAACTTCACGTCCAGCAGAGGTGTTAGTTAAGAAGGATATTTTGGTGCTACAGCAACAGTCTGCAGCTGTGAGATGGGCCTTGCTGTTTTTCTGGGTGTGGGGAAATGCAGTTGAAGATGTGGCAGGTATTGGTTGAGAGTTGAATAAAGGGCACAAGAGAGGGATTTGCTGTCTTGGTTTGTTGCTCTCCTTACTTTTTGGCAGTCCTGCTTGCTGCTCTCCTGTACAGCAGCACCTGAGGTACAGGCACACCTGGCACCAGGGCCTGCAGCCTCTTTGGTGCGAGCTTTGAAATGTTGTGTTTTAGGTGCGGGATTTAACACGGCTCCCTTGATTTTAGCAGGATTTCCCACCAGTGTAAACACTGGTTTCAGATGCTTTCTGCTTTACTCGGTGTTTGAAACAGTGATGTTTACAGGTGTGTGGTGTAAAGTTTCGCTGTAATGTGGTTTGCAGCTGATGCTGTGCACTCCCAGCGATGGAGGGAAAATGTTTTAAGACTATGGAATTCAGTAGTGTTAACTTTCCTTTTTACTTTCCTCGAGGACTTGAAGGAAAGAGGAATGATGGTAATTAAGCTTGATCTGTAGCCCAAAATTGAGGGGGGGAAGGCAATAAAGTATAGGGAATGTTTTAAATGGCCCTATCCGCTTATTTAAAGTGAGCTCTTAGAGAGTGGGGTTACAAGTCTCTTCTCAGCCTATTACAGGTTTCTTAGTGTTCACCATCTGAGCCAAAGCTAATTATATCGTCCACAGAGAAAGCACAGCAGAAGCTGGTGTCCCTGTGGTTCATACAACTGCTAATTATTTCCATTGGTGATGCAGAAATACGTTCTCACATAATTGGTCTGAGGTCACCAGCTTGTTTCACGTAGATGCTGTTCTGCCACCAGGCAGAAGTGGCTTCTGCCAGCTGCAGTGCCCTGCCAGATTTGCAGTGGTGGGCATGAAGTAGAGACCCCACTGCTGAAAGCATTTGAGATGAGATTTTTAGTTCTCCCTGAGGAAATTAAATGCTGCTGAGAGAGAAACTCCAGTGGGAGAGCTCATGTCTGAATACAGCACAGAAAAACCTTCCTTCTGCTCGCTTCTAGCATTCTTCTGTCTTAAAAACCACCTCATATTTCTATTTTAATATTGCCTTTAGTTGAACAGTGCTTACAAAATTCAGTCTGCCTTGTATATGCTAAACCACACTGCATGTTTTAGATCCCTTTACTGAGACAAAAATGGCCAAGGTCATGTGGAAAGTCAGTGAGAGAGGTAGGGGCAGAGGTTGGGACTTCTGTCTCCTACAGCAAGACACACTGGTCTAAAATATGCTGCCATCCCAGGGAATAATGTCCATAGGTATCCTAGTTTTGGCCAGGACAGGATTAATTTTTTACATTAGCTTGGGGGTGCTGGTGGAGGAGGGGCTGGACATGACCTGGCAGCGTGAACTTGCAGCCCAGAAAGCCAGTTGTGTCCTGGGCTGCATCCAAAGCAGCGTGGGCAGCAGCGGAGGGAGGGAATTCTGCCACTCAGCTCTGGTGGGATCCCAACCTGCAGTGCTGCATCCAGCCCTGGGGTCCCCAACGCAGAAAGGACAGCAACCTGTTGGAGCGAATCCAGAGGAGGTCACCGAGTTGATCGGAGGGATGGAGCACCTCTCCTGTGGCAAAAGGCTGAGAGAATTGGGTTTGTTCGGCCTGGAGAAGAGAAGGCCTGAGAGTAACCCGGAGTCGAGTGCAGTGTGGGATGGAGAGATCACACAGATGGTGTTGCATCCGTTTCTGCCGTGCCCAAAAGCGACGCAATAGTTGAAACAAGTGTGTCAGAAATGAACAACTAGAATTTTATGCTGGAACACATCTGTGGCACTAAGACAGGAGGGTACGTAGGAACAGCTGTTTCCCATACAGCTTTGGTGCTGCCTGCTGCACAAAGGAGCACAAAAGTATCTCTCTGAAGTACCAGAAAGAAAATCTTTACGTACTGCATGTGACTTTGCATTTATACAGGTGCAACTGGCTTCAACTGAAAGGCCATTTTGATGAGATAGAATGTCTCATTTATATCTTAGATATAAATTACATTTTGACATTTACACGAGTAGTAGAAAACAAACACACTCCACTTGTGTTGGTGTTCTTGTGTGCATGAAAGATGACCTGTCCTCCTTCCCCATATGCATTTTCTCTATGGACATAATGCCCCTATTCAGTATTCATAAAGACAGTAGTGGCTACCCAACTTGGCTGCTTGATGAGGAGAGGCATTTGCAGAATTCCACCCAGCTGAAATCACTGATTCTGCAAATGGAATTTGCCTATACATTTCTTCTTCACTAAAAAAAAGGCAATTAGTGGTTTACAGTGTTTGTATGGATAGCACCAGCTGAATCTTGTTCCCGTCCATTGCATGCTATTTTAATGTGACCTACAATAAGCATTGTGCAAAAAACTTCTGACTGGGATGTCCAATTTTAAGTTCAAGTTCCCACTGTAAGTAGGAAGCTTTGTCAAACTGAATAAACTCCTTAGGCGATATCAGGAACAGTTATATTTTTAATGGGTTTTTTCCAAGGGATAGGAACAAAGAAGACTGAATAGAAGTAAGCTGGTATGCTGCAGATTTAAGGGATTAGATCTTGAACTGTTGTATGATATTGAAGAATTAAGTCAATTCACTGCCCAAATTTCACCTTTTCAGTTCAGCAGTCCCTGGAATCTCTTTTGGGGAGCCAGCTGTGCTCACATCCAATTTCTCCCTATCAGTGCAAGGGTGTCAGTTCAAAGCTTTGAGGTGTGCCAGCAATACTAAGAGGACAGGGTGTCAAACATGCTGTTTTGTGTGAAACTGAGTGACAGTGCTGTCCCAGACTGCTTCCTCTTTTACCTGATTGCTTTATTTTGTATGTCTTTTGCTTCACTTTCTTGATCACATACTACTTCTGGTTTACTACCACAGCAGTAAAAAGCATTTGGGCAATTTATTTAAGTAGCTTTTAGGCTATTAGATTGTAGCACTATACTGCTTATTGCATTGAAACCTGAGCAATCTCAGTCCAGGTTTACCTCTGAAGTTCATTTCTAACTGCTTGGCATTCTACAGAATGTATCTCAAAGTGGTGCAAAAAAGAGCAATTGTTTCCCCTCTCCCTTAAGATTGAAAAAAGCTTGTATGTTGACTAGAGCACTAAGTAAAGGGTTCTAGATAGAAATGCCTGCTCTGAAAATCCCCAGCACATTGTTCAGAGATGGCCCTTAGGGACAGTGAAACACCTCCAGAGGTGTTGCACATCAGAAGCCGTAGGTGCTCTCCTGTTTATGTTCTGTGCATTGGTATTTCCAGCAGCTTTTGAAAGTTAATAATTCCTCTTTTCCTTTGTCCCATGACACATAAATCTGGATTTTGCCAAAACAGTGCTTTTAGGAACTTTTAATTGTCATCATTTGGATTGGGAGTTACTCTCCTAAGAGAGCAGCTCTGGCCGTTGTGGGGATTTTTGTCAATGCCTGTTCAATACTATTTCAGCATTTCTTCTCCTACTAACAGCTGATGCAGACTGCCCAAAGAAACATCTGCCTGCCCTGCCCAAAGAAACATCTGCCTGCACTTGACTTTTACCCATCCGAATCCATTCAGTGGCTTTACATTTCCTAGCTTGTAGTTGTGCTCACTGAGGGGGAATGGGACCTGAAATTTCATTTTGAATGCTGTTTTGTCTTCAAACAGCACACAAACAGCTCAGTCACTTCTCCATGGCCAGAAGTACCAGATTTTGTTAGGACCCTCAGCTGTTGACATCCACCTCAGAATAACATCATTTCTTGTGCATAAATTTATGTAGATTGAGAAAGGCTTTATTTGACAGAGACCAAAGATTTAAACATTTAGGCAATTGCTGTCTAATTGTCATGGCCTTGGTAATGTGACAGGGAAAAAGAGAAAAGGATATAAGTTACTTTGAGCTATCAGATGAGAAATATAGATCCTGTAGTACATGCTAGCTTGCAGTATTTCGGTTTTTAAAATGTGTATATGGTTAGCAGCTTTAAGCACTGGGTGCTGTCTTTGATTATAACAGTGCTGAACTTTAGCTGCAAAATCGAAACTTCTGATTTTCTAGTACATCAGCAGGTGAAACCTAAACCCGTGTAATCTGTAAAAATAAATGTAATTACTTTAGCAAATGTGTTACAGCTGGCCAGGTTTAATGTTAGGTACCTGTTTCTTATAGCTGACTAGTGTCAGAAGACAGAGGTGATGGCTTGAGCTGTGCTTTGCAGACAGAACGGGAGAGAAAAAATACTGCTTTGCATTCTTCTGTGTGTACATTAAAGTGAATTAAACAGAGTTGCAGATCTGACCTCTGACACTGCTTCCCACTATTTTCTTCTGTTTAAAGCATCTTGGTGAGAGTAGCTTTTTTTAATTTCAAAATCTCTGGTAAAACTGTAGTTAAGTGGGCAGCTTCAAAATTGAACACTTGATAAAATCTTCAAGAACACCGAAGGCATCTGAAGCTGTGACTGATCTCTTTGAAGGTGGCAGTCTGCTAGAGCAGGAGATGGGACTCTGTTGCACTCCATTTCTGGTGCTGCTTAGGTTTTGCTTTAGCAGAATTTTTGCCTTTTTTTAACTTGGTTACTTATCTAGAAAACACATTTGAGATTTCTGCAGTAGTACAGAGGTGAAGGGCCGGCTGCAGCAAAGCACTTCAGCCATTGGTCAGTGATTGCTGAGCTGAAAATAAGCTCATGAAAGGCTGTACAAGATCTCTGTCTGGTCAGAGCATTGGCACTGCTTGCACTGGTGCAGGTCTCTTCATTATTCTCCAGACTTGGGCACCGTTTCCTGTTGTGGATAGAACCTTATTAATCTGCTGTAAGAGTACACTTGTCCCCTGATCTTTTGGAAATTTCAACAGCTGGTTTTCACAGGAATGCTGTGGCTTGAGGCTTAATTAGGGTCTACAAAGTGTTTAGAGGTCCTTTAATGAAAGGTGCTCTGGAAGTGATAAGGGCGTTGTGATGTTATTAACTAAAGTGATGCCTACCAAGAACTAGTGGTAGATAAGGCTATCATCAACTGCTGAGCTTTTCTGTACCTGCTCTTTGATCTTGCAGGTTTCTAGTTCTTCCCCTTCAGCAGTTTTAAATTCCTCTTTACAAAGAATGCGTGTTGGTGAAGTAACGTGGACCAACTGATTTTTGGGTCACTAATTCAAACAGTTGGAGCAAATTATTATGTTTACAATTTCAGTCTCAATTTAGGGCATTGGGGTTTTTAGAATTGCTTTCTGGGAGGCTTAACATTTGGGAATAACTGTCTTGAGTAGCCAGGGTATGTTATAGGACAAGAGTACACGTGGGATCTTCCTGAGAGGTGGCCTCATTCTTGTTCTCACATATTCTGGTCTTTCCAAGAGTCATTTTTCTCCTGTGAGATGTTACTGGGGAGTGTTTTGTGGCATCAGTAACAACTCTGTATCTTGATCTTAACCATCCTGGATCTCATGCAGCATTTGAAAAGAAAAGCTGCAGTGAAGGCCTAAACTTTGTGGGGTTTTTTGTGTTGCTTTGGGTTGCCTAGTTTTTTTGAAGCAAATTGTAGTTTCTGAATGACCTGCAGACATGATTTGGGCAAAATTCCTGCTTTGAATGGTTCCCAGGATAGCTCTGTATTGTGTATGTCCCAAGCAACTTGTAGCTGGGATTTGTTTTGTTTGCTTGCAAAAGAAAATCGGTATATCATGATGGGCAATGCATGGCACATAAGTCAAATTACACAAACAACTGAGGATTTTTGTGTTCTTATATCTGTCCATGGATAATATTTAGAAAACAAAGTCATTTAGAAACCTTAAAGAATTTTGGCTGCCTTTCAAAAATGGTAGAGTTAAGTCAATAAAATGCTCAGTAGAGATTGCATGTCCCCAAACATATTTTATCTTGACAAGTTATATACTATTGAGAGCTGCAGCCATGACTTGAAGCCAAGTTGGGAAAAGAACACTTCTGTTACAGGGCTGCATTTGATGGGAATCTGAGGAGGGGAAGGGAGAGAATTGTGTGTGCTCTGAGAACGCCAAATGCAGAAAGCTTCGCTAAGTTGAACTCCTGGGTTCCATAAATCATGGTAACATCAGTAGGTCTTCACTGATTTACATCTCTCGGGCATCTGTTTTGGTTTTTGTTTTACACAAACCTAATTTCTCTGGATGCATGAAAGCATGGGGTTTTAATAGAAGTTATATTGATGGGCAGTAGCTTGGAGTCTGCGTACTAAAGTTGGTAGTCGGTATCACTGACTTCAAAAAAAATAAAATAAATAAAATGGGCAAACGTGGTCATGTCTAGCCTCCATGACCTGGACCAGATGGGTCCGTGATTGCTCTTCAGTGATGTGGCTCCACTGAAGTTTGCTCATCAAACATCTTGCTTTTATGCCAGCATGTGGCTGGAAAGAGGAGGCTTTCTGGGGAGGAGACTGGAAATTACGAGTTATGTGACATTGGAACAGATACTTTATTGCCCTTTGGGTCCTCCCATCTGAAAAGAATGTGAAAAATACATTCAAATAGCAAGGAGGATAAAATCTGTCTCTGTGATATCTGTTGAAGGAAGCTCAGAAGATCTAGTCACACTATTGCATGGTTGTAACTCTTTGGGTTTATGGAGACAGAAAAGTGGTGCTGTGGAGCAGCAAATAAAGAAAATGCCTTATCTCTGTTTTAGTTAGCCTGCACATGAGTAATCCTGCTCCTTTCTCCCAGTGAGAGGCTCCATGTAAAGGCTGAGGTCTGACACTGGGTGTTGTCTGTTGATGGGAAGGTGTTTGTTCGTCCCTTTTTCTGGGAAGGTAAATTCGCTTCGCAGGTGCTGAAGGAAACTTATACGCGGGCAGGGCTATGGATATGGGCTGCAACAGCTGCTCTTGAGGGCAGGGAAGAGTAACTTTGAATTGAATCTGGATGGTACTTTTGGCCCACTTCATCAGCAGAAGATGGAATGGTTTGGGGTTAAAGTTGTGAAAGAATTACAGAGGATTTAAATTTACTTCTCGGTCATCCTATGTGAGCGTTGGCAAGACTTCTAAGAAGGGAATTCAGAAAGTCTAATTTTGGGAGTCTGTTCTCCTGAAACCTTTGCTTTGGGGAATCTTTAGCATGATGTAGATCCTGTAAGAAGACACAGTGGGCTATTGGTGGTTGTGACTTCCCCTTTTGCCTGTCCCCTCAGAGGCCTGACTTCTAAAAGACCCCAAAGCACTCTTAGAGTAAGGAGGAGCTACAACAGGAATGTTTGTCAGGTGGAGTGTCTTAAAAAGGAGTATGACCATAAGTCACACAGCAGTATGCACTGCCTAACAGAGTTATGTGGAAAAGTTTGTGTTAAAAAGCTAAACAAATTCTATTGAGTCCTGTAGATTTTAATTGTTTCGCCTTCACAGAAATATCTTGAGAAGATATTTTGTTGTGTTGCTACTATTAAAATAGATATTTTGGAGTGTTATCAATTGATTTTTAAAAAAAGTTGGAGGAATGTTTATTTTTTTCCTCCTTAGCTGTCCTTGAGTCAATGAACAGTGGCTTGAAGCTGATAAGGGATGCAGTTCAAAATGCAGTGCTTGACTGCACTGTGGGAATTAAAAACCTTGGAGGACCACCCTTCCCCACCATGGCTGTGTGTGTTGGCCTGATAGGTTTCATCTGTTCCTGGAAGTCTTTCATGATCCACTTAGGTGCTGTCAGATAATTACACTGGGGAGGCTGGGGTGGTGCAGTCTGCACATAAAGTGAGATTGACCACCGTGGAATTATTTCTCTCTTATGCAAGAGGAGAAAGCAGCTCCTATGGGAAATGCATTTGAATTAAATACAGCGCATTCATCCATTCGTTGCTTCAGGGGTAGGAGGCATGGAAAGCTGGTGGTGAAATTACTTACAGGGAGAATTTAACAGGATGCCATGGGTAGCTTTCTCCAGCCTCCCTGAACTCAGCCAGTGCTGCATGGTGTGCGCTTCTCTGCCGTGAGGCAAGTACCAGACAACCTTTTCTTTCTCCTTTTAATCTTTACACAGTGAGGGTGAAACTGGATTCTGCTGGAGCCATTTCCCAAGGACAGAAAGCAATTGTTTTGTACTGTATTGTATTGACTTCAGCCAGAGCAGGAGCAAATCCTTGAGGTCCAGGAGTAGCAGTAAGGAAGTGCAGCATGTTCAATAATGTGGAAGCTATGTCTTTTTTTTTTTCTCTTCATGGAGAGGTCCTACACTTGAATCGAGAACTCTCACTAGCAGAAGAGTTTATTGAATATTTTTTTTCCTTCTGATGACTCTTGATCTTGAAAATGATCAAGACTTAGGTAAGTAAAAGATATTAAAACACACCAGGAGCTTAGATACTTGATTAGATACTAATTTTGAATAGAGTTCCTTACCTTTGCTTGATGACTCATTTTTAGAGAGATACCTGCTAAATGACACTACACAACTTGACGTTCTGGGGACTGAAAGACACAGTGTGATGCAGAATTGTAAGGTCAGATCCAGCAGAAGTCAGAAATGACTGAGAGTTTTGCTATCTGACAGCTTCACAGTGATTGAAGGCACGAAAAGCGACATATTCCAGCAATGTTCAGGAAATGCTCTTCAGTTCTTAAGACATATTTTTCCACTACACCTGTGTGTAGTCATTCTAATCCTTAGTAGATTATTGCTCAGGACTTAGTCGTGTCTTTAGGGAAGCTTAATGAAATCTGCGTTGCTTAGTCTCTGACGTAACTTTTTCTAAACAGAGGACTTCATATCCAGCATCTTTCATCAGCCCAGGATCCACTCAGTTTGTCATGCTGCAGTGACCTCTCAAACATTCGTGTTCAGTGGGGGTGTTTGCAACATCCTGCTGAAAGAGTGAAACCTGTAGTGCTATGAAACAGTGACATAAATTCAAATTCAGGTCCCCCAGAGAGAAAAGAGAGTTTATTATAACGCATATATGTAGACGTGACTGTGGTTGTATAGGACATGTCTGGCTTCTTTACTTTTGAAGCAACTTACTGTTTCTTGTTTTCATAGTGCCATTTGGAATAATTCCTCTAAATGCTGAACCTTCCATTGTTGGACAAATTTTGCACTTGGCTAAAAATATTTAAGTATTATCTGAGGCTTTCATTCCTTCATGTATTTCTTCTCCCTAGGTGTTGAGAAAATTGCATAATGGTGGCTGGCAGGGTAAAGAAAATCTAAAGCAAAAAGGCTGCTTTGGTGAATGACTGATAGGTGATTGGTACAGATTTTTAAATGTGAAAGTGGCGCTATGAGCCACCTGAAGTTAATACTGTTATTCCTGAAAGTACCACTGAAAAGCATGAACCCGTTTAAGTGAAGTGGCATTTTGGAAGTGAAGTCAGGGTTTTTCAGAAATCGCACTTCAGCAAAAGCAGACGTTCCTTTTTTAGCTTTCACTGGGAGAAATCCAGATGCATGCTTTAAAGCTCAGTTTACTCTGGCTGTAGTCAAATAAGTAAAGACAGAATATTGGTCCAGATGGGGATGCTCAAATCACCAACCCGTGTCTTAATTTCTCTTCTTTTCCTTCAGTTTATCCTCTCTTTGAAATGTGGTCACCTAAGAATTTTTCTGAATGCTATGATCTGGAATATTTCCTTAGAACAGTATCTGCTGAGTTATTTTAGATTGCTGATTTACTGCTGTCCTTCCTACGTCTTTTTAGGTTTCAATTCTTTCTGCAATGATTCTCCATTACCGTCCAGCCTAGGGCAGTAAATTAAAAGAAGCCTCTAGGCTTGTACTCAGTTCCTGGTTGTCCCATATCCTCTGATTTCTGTCATGACAAAACATGCTAACGCAGAGGTACCCCAGTACTTGGCATGATCGTTCATGTTACGTTTCTTCAAAAATACAATTTATTGGAAGCTTGCTTGTTAGAAGTACTGGATGAGCGGTGTTGAAATGAAATTAATTTGCTTTCTAGAAGAAGACGGCCCAAACAGCAGCTTTTATCAGACTTCTCTCCTGCCCTGAAAGAGCCCAGCTGTTAGGAAGTGGGAAGGGATGTGTGCAGGCTTCATACTCACACAATGGTTGGCCTTTTTTAAACAGGCTATTGGTAGGGCTGCTCATTTATAATAACTGGAGTTGTTTGTGTGATCGAGTAAAAAACTGTAAGGGTCATGTCTAAGGAAATCGTGTTCCATTGGTGCAGAGCATCATCAGGTGTCATGAGGTAGATTAGAAAAAATAAATTTGCGAATTTTTCCAGCCATACAGCCCTGGACTGTTATTGTAAAATGAGTAAAGATACTCAAAATACACATTCCTTTGGGTTTTCTTTCCAAATCTGAAAAAACAAATAGTCTATCTAAAGCCTCTTTAATGGAAAATGATTCCCAAGGGGTTGGAGAGCTTCTGGTTTTTTTCCCAGTAACTAAAAAGTTAGCACCGAAACAGGAAGTGCATATAAACATCTACTCAGCAAACACACTGCATATTTATATAGCGGAGAGTTTAGAGGTTAAGAGTGTCCAGTTGGTACTGGGAATGCTCCAAGTTCTCCAAGTTTCATTGTTGTGTTTGAAACCTTAGGGAAAAATAGAAGTACTTATCAAATATTTGCATTTATCCACATTCTTGCGAATTACATGCAAGAATGATATTTTAGAGATTCCTTGAACTTGCTCAGTGGTTGTGGAAATTCTGTGGTCTGCCCTGTCCCATACCTAAAAATTTTGCTGTTTGTCCAGCTGTTACTTTTCAAATTTCCAAAACAATTAGAAAAAGAAGAAGAATTAACACACCGTAACAAGGAGAGGAAAAAAATTTCCTTACCCACGTCCCCGACTGAAAAAGGTTTTCACAGAGTGGGGGTGGTGGGAGAAGCAGGGCTTGGAAGCTTTGTGCGTAAAATCAATGGTGGGATAATTTCCAAGGTCAACAGAATATACTGTGGCTGTACTTCTGTAACCCGTAACTCCCATAAACACGCCTTTCCGACATGAAAAGTACCCCAGCTCCTCTGGGATTATCCGAGGGGAATGGGTCAGCACGGGAGGCCCGGCCCTCTCTAACAGTAGTTCTGTTTGGTAATCTTTGAGCAGGTGGTCCCTGCGGAATTCCGACGTGATTTTGGGAAACGTGTCTCAGACACGCTGGTCTCTTGGAAGAGCTGTTGTTGCAGCACACCAGAACTGGGAAACTCGGGGGGAAAAATGAAGTGAGGAGCAGAAGGGAAGGAGAGTTACTGCTGGGTGATACTACAGCTGCTACTACTTAGAATTCAGATAAGAAGCACAGATGATACCAGGATCAGGAGGGTGGGGGGAGAGTGAGCAGTGATGAAGATAAGGCAGCTGTAGAGTGCAATCTGTATCACTCAATAAAGTGACTCCATTCAGATAAATTGTTGTAATGCAGCCAAAACCAAAATCATATATTAAGGAACAAGAAAAGTGGAATGAGGGACTGTGTCTTCTGTGTATGAACAATATAGAAAACTCTAATAAAAATCAAATCTTGGTACCTCCTCGGGGACGGATATTGGCTACTGACAGGCTCTGTGATTCTAGCAGAGAAAGTCCTATGGAATAGTTGGAATCTGAAACCAAACAAGTAAATTAGACACACATTTTTATGCTCAGGGTGAAGAACCGCTGCAAGAACAACGTTTGGTTGATCCTTCTCTTGGTGGTGGTGAGAAAATGTGACATCTGCCTTATGTCACAGAGTCCCACAGTTTTGTTTTTTTTTTACTTCTTTCTTGTAGTTCAGAAGCTCCCCTCGAGTTCTATCTAAAAACTGATTTGGGAGCTTTGTGTGCACAGGGTCCTAATTCCTGCTAGACAAGTCGAAACCTTTCTGATCACCCCTGAAGTGCAAATGTGTTGCAGCAGGAGTATTGAGCTTGTTTAATTAAAAACCCAATAGGAATAACTTTCTTACAATGGTTTAATAAACTGTGCTATCGAGCCTGTCTGGAGCTGTCACAGAAAAGCGATCCAGAGATGTCTGGGAAGACAAGAAACACGAAATGGAATGCACGGAAAATGAGCTGCTGCAGAACAAACAGGAAGGCTGATGTTGGAAGATGGCTTTTGAGGTCCCACGCGTTAAGGAACCAGAAACTGGGTGCCACCAGGAAGGCACACGCTTGGAGGCTTTTCTGGATGGGTTCTTTCATGGGAGACTTTCAGGCTGGAATTTATTGTAGATTTAACTTCACGTTAATGACTTGCATCCATGGGACAAAATGAAGGTATAAGTGTGATGTACTGCTCTGCTGCATGTCCAGAATGAGAGCAAGCTGTTTTAATAACTAATCATGATGTAGTCTCGAGTTACTAAATGTGTCAGTAGACAGTAGGCACCTCGGTGACATAATAGAACAAGAAAATGTTATTTAATGCTTGCTTTACCATATAGCTTATGCAGAATGGAATGAATTTACTTTGATCTATCTGTGCCTTTCGTATTAATTTTGTTTTTAGAGTTTTAGGAATAAAGAAATACTTTCTTCCACTAGGTATTGATCAATAGATCAAATTAGTGACAGCTGATTAACAGTTTTATAGTACAGTGTGGGCATGGCTTAGAAAACCAAGCCCCATCCTTTTAGAATGTTTACAGGCTAACTTTTCTGCAGGAGCCAGGGTGGATGCATTTTTTGGTATGTTTTTTCATGAGTGATACGGTCAGAAAATGGGTGTGGGTGGGAAAGAAGACTAATTCTGCTCTGGCATTTATTAACCCAAGTAACTGGGAAGGTTGCAAAGTAAAGCAGATATTACAAAGAATCAGAAAATTTTATAAGTTCTGTGGTTTAGGGTCTTTTTTATTATTATTTTTGTGGGTTTTTTTTTTCAGGTTTGCATTAATACTCCTGCAGAGGGCTAAGAGAAAAGAATTGTGAGAAATGACAGTAGAATTTAGCAAGAGACTTGAAATTGGGAGGAAATGTGAGGGAAAAAAATGAGGATTGCATTGGATCTGCAAGTTTGAGATGAGAGAAGAAGCAGGGCAGAGCTGTCAGGAGTGATAGAGAGGACAGACAGAAACAAGAAAGATGGGTGCAGGTTTTTGAAGAACCAGTCTGAAATAATGCTGTGGAAAAGAGGGTAGGAAGGAATGAACAGAAGATTTATAGGTGATTGGAATGACACAGCCATGGAACTGCAGTGAGAAATACCAGCTCTAGGCACTGCTGGAGGTGATAAACTGTTTAACACAGATTTTGAAGGCTGTTGTATTTCCATTTAGGTGTGATGTTATTCAGTGTATTTTAGGCTGGTAGTGGCAATTTTGTTAATTGTGGCACTGCTCCATCTGGTGGAAAATAATTTTTTCCTGTTTAGCGTGGACACTTCACGTATCTGATGGTAAAAAGTGATTGAATGGAAAATCCCACCCCATGTATTTCAGTGGACCAAAAGCAAATAATTACATGTTAAAGTCCTGAGGCAAAAAAGGAGTGCAAGACACTCACATGATGTTACATGTATATTTTTATATAAATTCTCTGCTCTCCAAAGGTTTTTGATGGTTATACAGCCTATCATCATCAGTGTTTTGGTAACATAGGTTTGTCTTGTATTTTTCTGTAAGCTGTGTGTAGGCAGCGTTGACTTGCTGTCTTCTGTGAGAGCTCCGATTGTAGTTCCACTTTTGTTTTTTTGGTAAGCACAGAAAAAATTGTTGATACCATTTTCTTTGTGAAATTAGGAGCACAGTGTTCCTCCCCACCCCCCCGAAAAGCATTAAAATATGTACAGGGTGAAATGTTTAATTTTTTCTATGACTATGGTCCCAGGTCAGTGTTCCAGAGTTGATGTCCTGGGTGGGACACATCATGGCAGAGTATCAGACTTCCACTCTGACTGTGATTAACTGGCTAAGTGTGAACCTCGTGCGAAGTAACGGAAGGTGGATCTGCCATCACATGAGCCTTTAGAAGTTAAGTTTTCATCTGAATGCTTGGGTTAGTTTGAGACGGACATAGGTTTAATGTAGAATTTGCCACAATTTTTGTGTATTCAGTACTTTTGCTTCCATTTTCTCTGCCCGTGAATTTGATGAGTCTTGACTTCTCAGTAGAATTCCACGATACATTTTTAAATTGTCCATTTGTGACTCGAAGTTATATTTTCAAATGAGTGCTGGCACAGGCTTCTCTGTTGCATCTTTCATCAGCATTTTTTAGATGTCTCCCTGTAAATGTCAGGCACTTCATCACTTCTATGACTTCATGTACCTTCGTGCAGGGCTGGTGGCCTGGGATATTCTACAAGTCTGTGTTTATCTTGTCATCACCAGTTGTGCTTTGGACTGGACCTGCTCCTGAGCAATGTAGAGAGGTGGCTGAGTGATTGCAACCCTTGTTCTGTGCCATCCTGCTGCCTAAACTTGCCCTCTTTGCCTGCTTTTGCGTCTGATGGTGTCCCAGGAACAAGGACAAGGGGAATATTATCTCCCCAGGACTATGAGCTGGAGAACGTGTTTCCAGAAATGTTCCTGGCTGCATGAAGTGCGATACCATCTCAGCATTTTAGCAAGATCTGTCACACAGTTGAAAACTGCAGCACGTTCATGTATCTGTTTGGTAGTCTTGCTGTAAGCTGTTTATGAGGATTTTTATCAAGATGATTCATCTTGAATCCGCTGTGTCTCATCCTCTTTGTGATTTCAGAAGGGCATTGCACAACGATTGGCAGGGCTACCTGGTTGATCAGTCTGATAAGATCCATCTGATCAGCACGACTCTGGTTTGCGTGGTCACTCTCAGCTTCGTGGGAAGCTTTGATGTCTGTGTGCTCTGCTTGAGTCTTAGGTAGCTGCATGTTTTTAACCAGTTATTACCCAGGTGTACTCTCAAATTCTCCTTGCTCTCTTCATGTACTGCCAAGCAATACATGCAATTTTATTGCCATCTCCTATTTTAGGTAATATGTCTGGGTCTATGTACTATATTGCATTGTAGTATATATTACTGACATATATATACACACACACCTTTCCAAGCTTTGTAGTTTGGCCAAAACTGTATTGCAACGTGATTGGTTGGTGGCTTGTTGGGTTGGAAGCAGTGAACTGAGATTGACCACGTGGAGCTGTGCTCTTCCCTATGTTCAGTCAGCTTTGACAGTGTTGTCTCAAGTTGAAATAGCAGGCAGCTACCTGCTGGACTTGGAGTGAGTGACTGACACGGTGCTATCTGTCATTTTTAATGAGCATTTAACTGTTAGGTGTGAATGGAGAAAGTAGTAAGTGTAAAAGATACGATTTCCCTCTGCTGCAGTGGTTTGCAGTTCACATAACTGTAGTTGATACTGACTGGAATTAAGTCTGGATTAAAATTTGGACACTAGCTGCCGACCCCATGCATGGAAAAAAAAATAGAGAAGTAAATTCCTTCATGATAGCTGATTTTTGCAGAAATGCCTCTTGGTTGAAGTACTACATGCATTTTACAAAGTTCATGTACCTCTGCAGTTTATTTTAAGAGATCTGAATTTATTTGGTGTAGATTTATTTCAATTATCTAATCAGAAGCAGACACATAACTTTTTAGGCTGTCAAAGGTATTCAGGAATGTATGACAAACTTCAAAGGAATGTATAAGATCTTGCTACACATCTTACTATACATTTTTATAGAGAAGAGTTAATTAAATTTTCCCTTTCTGCCCAGAAATTACTTTTAGGCTAAATTAAGTATGTGGGGTTGTAAGGCTTTTCAATGTTCTCTCTTTCTGCTTTAGCTTTGTGGCTGATTAAACAATCAAAGGCTTATCTGGATCAAAGAAATAATAAGCAGAGGGGGCATCCTTAGGCCAGTTATCAGTTGAAAACAATTTAACTGTCAGGTATCCAAGTTTCAAGGCACGGAGCCCACGAGATGGACTAAGCACTAGGGACTGTGTACAATAATGTTTACTTGCGAGGAAGAAACTTCCAGGGGGAAAGCAGCTCCAGTTTCCCAGCTCGTGTTTCTGCAGGCAGGGGTTTGCTGGGGAACAAAAGGACTGTAGCACCCGTGGGAGTCCTGCCTGGTGTGGTGTGGGGTCCCAGTCAGATGGGGCACGAGTTACCTTGGTACGGGACACCATCCTTGCCTGCCTCCAAGCTGGGAATGCGGCTTGTTCTTGGGTTAACTCCTGTGGAGACTTAATTTACGTTCACTCGCTGGGAGGGAAGGGGAGGGAAAAAAAGAAAAGCTCTGGTTATCTGAATATCCACCATTCAAGTATGTTTGCAGGGACAATATTTCAAGTTATTAGTCTCAGCAATTTAGATAAGAACATGTACTTTCCTATGAAAGACAAGGCACCGTGTCTTAATATTAATACCTGACACAGAGTAACCCTGTGTGATAAAGTACATAGATAGCACAACAAGGAGTGAATTAGAAATGCCTGGGAAGATATATGATGCCATTAGTAAAACGTGGAGATTTATGTGTGACATTAACATCTCTAAGACAGCAGAAGCAGAATTGTACTACTAAAGCTGCATAAATGTTTTTTTTTCTTTCCCCCAGATGCAATAACAAAGAGATCTGAGAGAAAGGGTTATCTGATGAGTAAAGTACTGCCTACAATGTGGCAGACCTGCCATTCCCTTCAAATTTTTGTCTGTATCCTCTGGCAAATGACTAGGACTCAAATTTTTGACATCCATGGCTGATGGCCATAACAATAGTGGCGTTTTGGGTGTGATCGAACACAAGAGTTGGGTTGCCCTTTCCTGGCATTTAGGGCTCTTGCTGCCTGCTAGGAATGCCTGTGTACATCACGGGGGAGAGTTAAGCAGGAAGAAGGGCCCTGGATGAGCAAGACTGGCCAGCAGCAAGCACCAAGCATGGAGGTCTTCTGGAGTCCACTTCTTCAGCTCTTTGACACCAGTGCCAGGAAATAGGAGAATTTTAACTCTGCCGGCCAGCTTATGTGACATATTTCATCTTCCATGGCTGCAGGATCAGGAGAGTGAGAGAGTGGCTTCATCCTCTCTGGCTGAGTGGGCCCTTTGCTGTTTTATGCTGACAACTGCTGCAGTGAATAACTCGTGCTGTTTCTGTCATGCCCAGTTAGGCTCTGTTTTGCATGCACGTAGAGTTGGGGCAGCAGTGATGCATCCTCGTTCAGCTGTGGGGCAGTCCTGTCCCTCCTGCCAAGGGGGAGATTTCATTGTCTTGGGTTCTTTATAATACAGAGAGATGGAGCCACAGTTATAACCCTTTCACGGCCCTGGAATTTGAAAATGTCCTATTGCCAGTTGGGAGTTTCTTGCTGTACAAAGTGAATTAAGTTAAGCAAGAACTCATTTTTCAAGAGAGACCTGTTTTAGAGTGCAGGAGGTTCTCACTTGTGGAGAGACAGTGTGAAAGTCAGCAGTCAGTCTGTACTATCTTAAAAGCAGAGAAGAAAGAAAAACAGTCATTGTACCTCGAGGATGGAAAATTTGAGGAATAGCTCAGTGTACAAGTAGAGAATGCAAGTTTCCCTTGAGCAGACCATCACTGTGTAGTAAACTGAGGAGTAGTTATCTGCTGAAATTGTGCTTTTCCTCTCTTTGAACTGTTAGCATTCATACATAAACAGAAGTTTGCTGGTTTTGAGGTAAGGCAGTTTAATTTTGACACAAGTTATTGGTCATGTGGGGAAAGTCATCTGGTGCTATGGTAGGTGTGCAGCGTACTGAAGGGTTTTGTTGGAATACTTGGTAAATACCCTCAGAAACTTGGGGATAAGAAGCTAAAGCTGACCACAGCCTTTCAAGTATATGGTTAGTTTGCTGATTGAAAATAAAAAAAAGGTCGCTTATATACTCATGTTCAAATATGGAACCCTGTTACATTTGGTGAAGTGTCAATAATAATAGCACATCACGTGTAAAAACACTTCATCTAAAAGGTCTCCAGGAGCTTTTCAAAGGTGAGTTTTGTGCCAAAGCTCATTGAAAGTATCATCTGGATTATGCAGACTGAAGTATAGTGAGCTTGAAGATTTTGTTTTGATTTACACTTGGAATGGGAAAGGGAAAATCAGAAACCTTATGTCTAGTGGGCCAATTACCTAACAATCTTTTGGGGTCTTTTCCTGTCAGCTGGAAAACAACCCTAACACATGCAATTGCTGCATGCAGAAAGGGTGTAGAGAAGTTGACAAATATCCGAGATGCTGACTTTGTGCTTTTTGATGCCTTTTTCATTTTTATGAGAGAAGTTGACCAGAAACAGCTCCATAGTGCATAACCCTTTATTTGGTGGTTTGTAAGTTCCATTTTATTTTTCATGGAGTAATTTTTTTTAATCTTGTAGTCTAAAATGAAACAAAACCTCACTTTTATGATGTGTAAGCATATATTTTACATTCATTTTCGTAACTTCCAGTGGAAAGAAGTCCTCCAAGGAGCTGTAGTTAGGTTAATAAAGCTGGAGTCTGAGGCTCCACAGAGCAGAGAAGTCCTTTAGCTCCATTCCGTGACATGGATGGTTCTGGCTGCTTTACGGAAACAAAGATGTAAAGGTGTAATTTAGCAGCACTTGTTTTCAGTAGTCACACAATGAAGAGCCTGATGGAAAGTCTTCAGTGAGTTTTGGATCAGATCGTGAAACAGTTTGCCTATGAAACACCACAGAATTCAGATTTAAGAATAGATTTTATTGGAGACCTTTATATATAAAAAGACTTAAAAAAATATGGTGGGAATAAGTGTTTGTGATTCCTTTTAAATCAAGAAATGAAGCTATTCTAGTGATTTCTAAGAAAAGTGAAGTTAGTGTGTAAGAAACAGATGCTGAGTTTTTGGCTCTGCTGGAACTGATGATGAAGCTTCTCTCCTATCCAGCTGTAGTCCTCAGATTCAGCAGACTCACTGATTTTCTGGCTGTTGACTGTTTTTAGCAATAATCTCTGGCCGTAACACACCAGCTCGCTGGATGTGCGGTGCCCTAGGCTACTTCATGTCTGAGAATCCTGTAAGAATGTTTAATGCACAAATGCAGAGCATTTTCATTCCACACCTTGGTATGCCTGATGCTGTGGATTGATTCCAGTTGAATGCTGTGTCAGTCAGTGCAGTATAAAGTAATTCTAATAGAGAAATATTTCAGGCCTGCTTATTTTGACTTGTCACTGTTGGCAGGGGGGGACAACTCTGCACAGAAATTGGTGAGTTTTCATGTAACCGCTGCATTCTTCTAGAGTAAAATGGACCAGCTGAACAAAAAACCTCATAAAAATCACCAGAATGAGTGTGCATGCATAATAGAAAGTTCCCAACCAGTCTTGTTAAATTCATGTTTTACACTGTCACACAGTCATGGAATGCGTAACAATAGCCTGGCTATAGGTCAAAGAGTCTGTTTGTTCTTTCATATTTCTCCTTAATTTGGCAAGTGGACACTCTTTCTGTCAAAGAGAAGATGCCAAAAGAAAGGGCAGGGTTTTTTCCAAGTTATTTTTGAAAGGCCTTGATTCTTGGATGTCTGATTAGGATATTTTAGACCTGGCTGTCATTACCCTGGAAATCAAATGTTACAGCAGCCTAATACAGGCAGCCAAAATCATTAAAAGCTTTCCAAAAAAATTCTTCTAAAGATACAGTTTTGTTTAGCTGCACAAAACAGCAAGGCACTAATTGTGAGCTTAGCAGGGGATTCATATCTTCTGTCTTACATCAGTTTCTGAACCAAAATTAAGTGTGTCCTTTGAAGAGTGAAAGATGAGGGTCTGCTATGTTCTCCTTTCTGTTCTCACGCACATCCACATACATTTTTCTGTATCAGAAATTTGTTTCTGTGCTTGGGTTTCTTTCTCTTTTGAGTGTACATAATCAGCCGAATAACGATGATCTGTGTGCTGTGCTTACCTGAAGTTCACACAAAATGGGAACTGAATTCTGTGGGAGCCTGAGCTGCCGGATCCAAGTTGGGCTGTGTGCTTTCCCTGCATCCCAGAGGTGAGGAGTAGCTCCACTGGGTGGAAGCACCTTCTTAGGTGTGAATCTCGTCAGCATTGTCAAGACCCTGATGGGAGAAGCTGCTGTGAGTTCAGGTCCGTCTGATGCCCGAGATGTGGATCACTGGGTGACCCAAGAGTAACATCACTGTAACATCATTTTGAGCAGCTCATTTGTTTCTTTTGTTTTATCCTGGTCCTCAAACGTCAGCCTGGCATTACCCATGACTTGTTCCAGATCTGACAACATAGTCCTGTCCTGCGTTTTAAAGCAAAGGGGGTTCTTCAAGTACATTGTTCCAAAGACGTTTTTTAAACTTGGTATTTCTGCAATGTTATGATTTCTTTATCTGCTTCTGGCATAAAAACACGAAACTGAACAACTCTAATCAGAATTATTTCTTGGGCAGCTATGAAAGCAACAGTTTGAGATACTGTATCAAACTCTCTTTTAGTCCCAAGGCAAGTGTTGTTACAGTGAATATCTTGGAGTTCATAAAATTTCCTATACAAGGATTGCCAGTTTACGCGGTGCTGGACTCCAGTAGATCATCTTTCCCAGACTCAGGTCATCTACCTGCAGAAAAGAGATGATGATTCTGAATAACTTTCAACCCTGTGTAGCTGCAAGGTGTTAAGTGGCTTTCTCAGTATTTATTTTTAAAGAAATCTTTAAGAGTTACCTTCTTTCTGTAGTGTAAAATGGCTTTATGATCAAGCTTTTTCTGTGTTGATCTCAAAGTTCTTTACAGAGGAGTTTGGCATTGTTTTCCCTTTTGTCACTCTGACAAACTGAAGCACAAAAAAGAGAAATGATTCCTGTGACAGCACTGAACTGGAGGTGATGCCAGCCAAGTGCTTTGTCCACTGTGTCACGCTGTGCTTTGAAGGGCACTAATCTCCCAGTCCAACTAACATCAAACATGTTACTAAAACAATCAAAATATTATTCATCAAGGAGATGGATGGGATATGAAAACAGGAAAAAGACTTTTTACAATGGTTGACAGCGTCACAGAGCTGTAGCAAATGACAAATCTTTTGAAAAATCCAGCAAAGGGTAGAATTAGATTAACTTCTCAAGATAGATTCAAGTAATAGCATAACTTGTGCTCTGTCACATGACATTTTAGCATGCCCAAGTGAGCCAGGCAACTGTGTTGTTTTATCCCATATTCAACACTCCTATCAGTAAATCTTCTCAAAGGGCCCCATATCCATACCTTGTGCGGTACTATCATTAAATCTTTTTTTGCTACTGCCTGGAATTTCATTATGAACAATCAGTGATGTAATACTAAACCTATGGAATCTCAAAAACATCTCAAAATCAGTGGAATAGAGTAGACTCCTACCAAATCAAAAAGATGCAGTATTTTTTGTTGGTACTGCGTTTTTGTTTTTTTTTTTTTTTTCCAAGTGGCTCATTCCAATATTTTCCCAAACATATTTCAACTAAAATGTCTCAAAATAAACTTTCTTCAGTAGATTTGGTTTTTTTAATAAATGTTGTTTCTGTTTTCTTCTCTCCCCTGTTTCTGAGACGCAATTTTTTGGCTTGTTGAAATGCAAAATATCTGTTATATGCTGCCCTCTTTTGCATGCAGCGTGTTTTTAGTCGCTGCTGGTTGCTGTAGGAGCCTGTCTTTGGAATTGTGGGATTCTGTGAAAGAGTCTCTCTCTATTCTGACATTTCCTCATGTTTCATTAATAAGCCATGTGAACCATTCCTGTTTGAAATGAGAAGAGGGAAGTTTGCGTTATGTTTTTGCTTGGTTTGCTGGGATTGACCGGCAGCTGCGCTTAGGAAAAGCGGCTCACTGCTGGCCCCCTTACTGCAGTGCCTGGGCACAAGCTGAGGGCAGAGGATGTCCAGCCAGAGTGGCCATCCCCGGATGCCCCATGTCTACTTGCCCAGCCATCCTCCTTGCTCTGGAACAACGAGCTTTAAGGCTTTGTTTGCTGCCTTATTTTGGGTTTTATCTCTAAGTGTGTGGCTTTGGCAGCTTTGTGATTGTGTTGTGCCTTCATATTGCCACACAGCCGTCGGTCCCATCCAACTCTCAGCCTGGCACGAAGCTATGCTGGGTGCGTGCTGTCAACACAGCATTTGTCAAAATTAAGTATTTGATGCTCAGTACATTCCCCACTTGTCGAACTCTAATTGTCCTCCCCGATGCCTGTTGGAAAACCTTTGCTTCCAAAACCTGATTTTTTTTTTTTTTTTTTTTTTAAAAGGATCAATTTCAGCCTCGTAGCAAAGTCTCAGTCTGGGCGAAATGTTGTTTGGCTTGTATTTTATTCCTTACATCCACACACATTGAAACTAAAGAGAAGTAAGTTAAGAAAATGAGCGGTGAAGTAAAAATTAGGTGGTTTATAATATAGGCTACCAATAGTCAGTTTAAAAGGAGCACTCAGTAGGTCTCCTACTGTGTACCAAAGTTGAAGTTAAAAACCTCAGGGACAGGAGTGTAGATGAGTGTTCAGCATGGTGTGGCTGGAACCAGAGATCCTTCAGAGCAGATGGTGCTTTAAATTCTACTCTTCCTTTGTGAGCCTGGTGACAAACTTGTCAGAAGAGTTTTGCAGTTTTAAGAAAAAAAACAACTGTCCACAAACTCTGTCCCACAAACTCCTGTCTCTTCAGAGTTTTCTTTAAGCTATAAATTCACTGCTGATACTGGCTTAGGAATTGGCTGTCTGCCCAATGTAGTTGTCCCACAAAAATGTACAGAATCTCTATCTTTCAGTCTCCTGTGAAGAAAAACATGGAACAAAAATGTTGGGGGAAAAAATAAGTAAAACAGGACATGACCTTCTTTGGAGTAAATATATGAAGGAATTAAAGGGTCCTTGAAAAGCCATTCTTTTCTAAAATGCCGATGTTTATGTTGATGATTGATTCCAGAATTGACAGAGGCAGTAGGATAGACAGGTGGGTAGTAGAAAGAGTAACCAAAACTGTCTAAACCAAGATTTTAAAACAGGGTCCTGTCTGCGCATTCACACGTATGCTGTGTTTTTGTATGCTGACAAGGAAACAACAGAACCTGCCTTACTTTTTTTTCCTGTTATGTAGTGGAATATCACATGTTGGGTTGTCATCAAATTGTTGTTAACATAAATTGTCAGAAATTCAGCTTCATGTTTGACTCATGAAAGGGACTAAAGCTGTACTTTGAGCAAGGCTTGTGCTTTTTCTCAGCCGTAGTGAACAATGCTGTGAAAAAACAAGTGCTGCCCTAGTTCAAGTAATAGACAAAACTGCTTTAGGTCTCTTTTAAATGCTGTTAGAGGAGAAACTCAGGGACTCATTTTTATAGGTAAAATGGAACTGTAAAAGAAGCTATCTTGCTAAAACACCCAGAATTATTGGTTTTCTATTTTAACTGTGTCCCTTCAACCAGTTATATATAAAGCCTATGAAAAATAACATCTTAAGGGAGATTTTCAAAAGCACATGAGAAGTCTCTAAGCTGCAACCTATGACACCTTTCTGTCAAATTTTAGTCTTCAGCCAGGTCAGCTGGAAGAGTTGGGAATTTGAATCTGAGGATGACCCTATAGAGCATTTCAAATGTGCTTTTGTGTATGCGTGGTTCTGGGCTGTGGGGCTGCTTGCTGTAAGGGCACCAAAGAGGTGCTGCTGCCTGTGATGGGTGGTGGTTTTCCTGTTGTCTCTGAAGGTGATTGTAAATGGAAGATGATGTTTCTGGTTGCACTGAAAGAGATTTTTTTTTGCCATTTGTCTCTTTTAAAATGTCTGCAGCCCAGATCCTCTTGGGCTGTAATGTCTTTTGATCCTAGGGGCTGAATAAAACCAGGCCGAGTAATCCCTGGGAACTTCTGCAACCAGAATTGCTAGGAAGCAGGGAATTTCAGGACATCTAATGCTTTCCTCTGAATCAGTGCCATACCTGATATGGTTTCAGTGAGTGTTTTGGCTGCTGTTCTTGCCTCCTGCTTTAACAGCCCCGAGCCAGGGCTCCAAAGATGTACAGAAATCCAGGTTTGACTGCTGTAGGTTTTTAAATGTTTGTGCCATAACGGAGAGAGTTGTCCTCAGCACTCTGGTCAACCAAAACTTCAAAGCTTTTGCCATTTCCTAAGTGTTGCAATGAAATCAGGCATTTTGTTTCTTTGTTTAGGTTATGGAAAAGAGGATCAAGCTTTTCTCAGTAGACTGGAAATAGGTAGCCCTTGGTGCTATTGTTTTTGCTTGCTAATGCAGGCTTTGCCATCTAAGTGTTCCCACACTTAATCCCATGGAGCAGGCCCACGGGGATTGCCCTCTGTGAGAAACACTGCTGAAAATGATCATTTCCCCCTTCCTACAGAGAACAGAATCTCACACTGGAAAGGAATGATGGAAAAACATCATTTAGTTTTCTTATAAAATGTTTAATGGTCTGCTGCTCTGTTCAGAAGTAGTTATCTCTAGTCATAAAGTTATGAAAGAAAGACAGTACTGACTCCTTGAAGAGGAAGACAAAGTTTGTATTTCCACAGCTGTTTGGGTTTGGTACTCAAACCTCAATTTCTGCCACCTGGTAATCAGCTGATCAGTATGTAAGTAAATATAATGACGGGATGATCTATAGGAGATCGAAGGAATAATGAGGTAAATAAGGTAAATAATGAGGTAAGTTCATTTCTGGTGCACTTTGTGCTCCTTTTAAGAACGAAGTGCTAGATAATTGTCTCAACTTTCCTTTGGGTGTGTCATCCCGAGATTTCTTGAGTATGAACCAAATAGATTAATTTAATAGAAGCTTTTTAGCTAGTGGTGTCCCTTGACTTTGATATTTTGCAAGCTATAGGGTATGAAACAGTGTAAAAGTATATCAGCAGGTGGATTAAAAAATTCCTCTGGCTCAAACCATGTCTAGTCATTAGCATTTGCTCATTCATGGTATTTCACTTGATAGTTCATAGAATCATAGAGCGGCATGCTTTGGAAAATGTCTGAAATATATTCGTGAGTTTTGTTTCAATAAGGAATTCTTGAAGATATTTGGCAAAATGAATTCGTTTTTTGAAAGTTTTTTTAGTACTGTGCTTAGAGCTATGGAGTAAAAACAGCCCATGAAAGAAAAACATGTCCTTGGTCAGGAATATGTGTGTGTGTGTATGTTTTGGCTCTGCCTCAACAAACGTGTGCCTAACTTAAAGAAGGTGAGTAATCTTGTTTGGTTGGTGAGGAGAACACTTAAGTACCCTGTGAATGAGAGCACTGAGGAACGACTTGGTGTGAAGGTATCACAGGAAACAAGGCTAAGTGAAAGCCTTGGAAAGAAAACAAGATGTTCTTCTGATTGAGACTAATGTCCACCTTCAGAGCATTATCTGCAAAACATCTCAGCAGTCAGGAAGTTACACAACTTAAAGCTGTTTAACTGTGCCATAATGTACCCTTGAATTTATATTTTCTTCTTTGTGTGTAAATGATGGGGCTTTTTTTTTTCACAGCTACAGTAAGCTAAGCGGGGTGAGAGGTGTAAGAGCTGAGTTTCTGCTTGAAAGAGCTGGATCACCTCATGTAGCTACATGACTCCTGAATGGCATGTCAGTCCTTGGGTTTTATTAGTGATTGGAGTAGATTTGAATTTTATTGATGGAAGGATAGATCTGGATTTTCTCTGGGTTAGAACATGCAACTGCAACTGACTTTAATGGGGATTTTATCAAGGCTGAGATAGACCTGTAACCTGGATTTATGCACTGCACAAAGAGAATCTGCGTTCCTTTTCACCAGATCTGCTGGATTTGGCAAACCTCAGGAAAAAGTGGCTTCTTCAGTATTTACTGTGACACAGTCTTGGGAAGGTCCGGAATAGAGTTTCCTGGAGGAGCTGCCATCTGAAATGGACTCAGCAGTGATCTTGGGGCAGCAAAGGTGTTTGTTGTTTTTGTAAAACAACAGGGTACCAGTTGTGTTTAGCCATGGGACATGCACAGTGCTGCGTGTGTGGAGGAGACTTTGACTCCCTCTTCATTCCATCACACACTACCTTCAAAAACCTCCTTTGGCAGGCAGTGAAACAAACACCTCAGATCTCTAAGATAAGCAACCTCCCTGCCCTCGACACTCCACTGCTTATGGATTTAGAAGAAACGGTGTAAAATTGCACTGTCACTTGCAAAAGCATGATGCATTTTTTCAGGGCTTAGTCAAATCTCTTGCTCAAGACAGTGAGTCTAATGAATACTCTTAAGCCCACCTGCTGATTGTGTTGATTAGGTGGGAAGGATAAACTCTATTTGTCTAATTAAAAGCTGATTGTGAAGCCAGCTTGATTTTTGGTATCTTTCTTCACCTGGTTTAACAGATAAAGAAGATTGCACTGCACCTTGTAATTCCAGCCTTTTGTCTTCTGAGTATGTGAACATTTGAAAGTTTTTTACTGCCTCTGTGCATGGAAGTGGATGGGAGTCACCAGAGCCTCTGAGCAGCTTTCCCAGCTGATTTAGGTTACTCCAAATTGCAGATCTGAGTCTATTCTACCAAGAATTCCCTCCAGTTCTCCCCCTGAGGCATTGCTCAGAGGCAATTTTTTCTCACCACATGCTGTCTAAGTTATCATTTATTCCAGCTGTTGCTTGAAGGTGGCTGTTCTGTCACTGTTGCAGTCAAAGTACATGTACAGGCAGACAAACAACCTGTCACTGAAACCCGTGTGAATGCAACCCAGCAGCTATGCACAAACAGCCAAACGTTTTTGCATCTTTGACTGGAGGCAGCCAGCAATCAAGAAACTGTGCTGGTCTACAGCCAAAAGAAATAGGGAATTCCCTCAGATTTTTTTTTTTCTGAAGCGATTAATGGGGGTGTAATCAGGTTTGGCTCCATATTAATCAGTGTAGTTTGGATATTAAAACTCTCAGTTCTGTGGCTGATGCTTCCCAGGCTGTTCTCAGGATTGCATTACACTGTGGTTGGGTTACAGTCATGGCAGCAGGATCAGGTGAAAGGAGCAGTTTTCCTTGCAAGTGGAAGCCACTCTTTTCCCTTAGTGGGACTTCGGATGCATGGAGCAGTCTGCCCTTTCTTGTTTGGGAGTTTCTTCCTCACAGAGGAGTCACTGGGAAAAGAAAAGGAGCAGCAAGTCAGTTTAGTCAGTGGTGCAATAGTATCTAACAACTGCAGCAAGGATCAAGATCTGTTTTGCTTTCTAGATCATCCTAACTGCAAAGTTTTTCTGCCTTTGGTGCCCTCTTCATCCCCCCAAATAAACACTTCTATCTTTCCAGTGCCTGCGATAACCATTGGGTTACTCAAAGCATCCCTTGGGAGTTGAAGAGGCAGCATCTTCCTGGCTCGGGGGCATCATATCTGGTGAGATATATGCTATTTATGCTGCTTTTTTTTTTGTCTGGAGCTATATTTTGTTCAGTTGAGACAATTGCTGTCATGAGCTGCGCTTCAGTGTTAGCTTAGTTTCCTTTGAAACTCAGAGTCTGGTATGGAAAGAGGTTGGGTTGGGTTAGTGATCAGCCTGCTTTGGAAGACACTTTGTGGTAGTCCTTGATCAAACCGACTGCCAGAAATTACTTATGTATTTGGGAATTTTCCACCTTGATTTTTCCCTTTTTTTTTTTGCGGTGCTAAGGATTACAAGTAAGTATGTGCATGGTAATTCAACTCTCTAAAACACTGAGAAATTTTTCCATGTTGTGGCTCCATATTAATCTCCTGGTTCCTGGAAATTACCTGAATGGGGAAGGGGGTGTTTTTCCCTTGGGATGGCCTAACTCTTGTGTCTTTGTCGTGAACCCTACATGGGGTCATCTTTGCACACACAGGGTACAGACTGAGGTAATGAGGTCAGCTCAACAGCCACACCAGGCTTTCTCCTGGTGAAAGGTTATGAATATGGAGACCATTATATGTCATTAAGATAATAACGTTGCTGAATATGTCAGCAAAGTCAATGAGTCTCTCTTCCCCAGGTGTTCTGGTTTTAGTTTGATAGGGACATGTAAAAAAAATTCTGCTTGCCAGGTGGGAGGAAATTTGCCTTTCAAAAGATTGTTGCTTCAGCACTTGATAGGAGTCTGGCTAAGCAATGATGATGATAATAATAATAAATGTTCCCAGGCTGTACTTATTTTATAATTGCTGTTTAGCCCAAATTGCTCCGAGAGAGGAAACTCCATCATTCCGACTACACAGGTGGAGGTTATGATGTCATGCCTAGCAAATTCACTGATTCAAAAGGATGCAACATTTATGCAAAATACTACTACAGTGCAGAGCTTTAGTAGTGAAAACTAAGGAAAACAAAAAGGATTCAAAATTTAAGCTAAGAAGCCAACCTTGAGGAGGAGGTGAGGAAAGGACTTGCCTTGAATGATTTCCCTGCTTCGTTGAACACCTCTCTGGAGTGACTGTCACTATCAGGGGGCTGTGCCTTGCATGATCTGATCTGATGTTGACTTTTCCTATAAGGGGAAGGTTTGTAAGCATCCCGAGAAGTTCTGGCTGTACCCGTGGTAGAGCTGATGGCTGTTGTGTCTGCGTTCACTTTTAGTGATTTTCTGCCTCTGAGTTCTGTTGCCTCAGGACCATTTTTCTTCTCACCTTTTGTGATGACTGGTGTTCACAGGCAGATTCAAGTGGCCAAGCAAAGCAGAGTCCTGAGGACATACCGAGTTCGTGTGGTCAGCTGTACCCTGCCTGCTCCTCTGGCCTCTGGCTGTCACAGATTGTGTCAGGAGATGAGGGAAAGAAGAGGCAGAGTGAGCTGGGCTGAAGCCAGGAGAATAAAAACCTAAAAGTGAATTTGTTGGGCAATATTGGCTCCCAAACACAGTTTTTTTAATTTGCACATAGATCTATAAAGGCTTCAGTTTCAGTCCTTGGGAATAATTAAACCTTAAGCAGTGATAAACAGTGCAATATTCGATTAGTGAGCTGTCCTGACAAAGGCATGACAAAGTAAATTGGGTTTTTTTTGCGGCTGTTAACTGTGCTGACAGAGAGTTGGTTAATTCTTGAAGGATAATGTTTTGGGCAAATTCCCAGCCTCCAAATGCCTGCAGGCAGACTTGTCCATATTTGTGGTATATTTGAGGTCTAGTGTTCCTCCTTTGGGCCATATATTTTAAGAGGGAATTTTAATGGGAGGAAACATTGCTGCAGAGCAACAGCCTTCTCTGAAACACTTTCCAAAGAAATGTTAAAGCCAAAGGTCTTGTTTTTTCAGGGCAAAAGATGTGAATCCTCTAATATTTACTCAATTATAAATAGCGATGGTCAAGGCTTTAAGGTTGAATTCCTGGGATATTGTATCAGGGTTAGTTATTCCCCAAACTAAGCAAAGGCAGTGGTTGTCTTTTAATTGTTGCATCTTCTTTGGCACAGAGAACACCTTTATTAAACAGATAGCAAATAATTGTAATAAATTTGAGGTTTTCACTCCTCTCAGGCTCAGGTGCTTCTTATTTCTCGCCAGTCCAAACAAGAACCAAAATGTGTCTTATTTCTAGTAAGAGATGGCAGTTTAATGCTGGGGGGAATGTTCATGCTGAATGTTTTGGTTCTCCAGCCAGGGAGAACCATCAGTGAGGTGGCAGGAGAAAGTGCAACCCCCTGGGGAAAGCACTTAGCTGGGGTGCAAGAGGTGCTGCTCTTGACCAGCTGGGCTTGGGCAGGGAGCTGCATTTCATTTATCCACGCCTCTCTTCCCCCATCTGTAAATAGGAGGGAAGATTATGACTTTACTTAGAGAGATGCTGTTTGGAAATGTTGTGTTACCTTCCACTGAAAACTAAATCTGCCGCTGTCATTGCTAATAAACAGATGAGTGTTATCTAATTCCATTAGCAGGTTAGTTTGCCTCCCACAGTGAAATTCAGCCTCTCACAGTGTAGGTCTCACAAAGTTCAGCATGCAGGTTATACGTGACCAAAGAGTTAACGTGAAACCCAAATGAGAGATAAGCCTTGCTAAAGAGCCTGAAGGCCGCAGCCTCCGTAAGTGCTGTGACACTTCCAAACAGAAGCGCAGCATCTGAGGTGTCTTTACAGACTCGTGAGTCTGCTGGACCACTGGGCAGTCCTGGTGGACACCAGGCACCTGCACCATCCCTATGCATCTCCAGGAAAATAATGCCTAGCTGTAAAATTCTAAAAAATAAGGAAATGTGCAGTGTTATTTCTTGGAAAAGAGTGCAGTTTCTGATGTGCTTTCTAATTTTCTGTATCAAGAGTAAATGTGCAGTAACAGGACTGACTGGAAAATGTTTGGTAGTAAATACATTAGCTGAGACCTCAAATAGCAAGAAAAAGTATTTTTCAGACACTGATGTGCTTTTGTGTAGATGTGGTTTTCTGTTAGTACTCACCAGAGAAGAAAAAGTAAAACTGACTTCTAATAGCTGTTAAGTATCGCTCCAAAATCTTGCAGTTGAACATTTATTTCTACTGATGTAAGACAGGTATTTAACTGTAAAAAGTTGTAGCTGGACTGTGTAGGATACTTGAAACTTTAGAGGACTGAAGAGATTTCCCACTGTAACCTGTTGTATGCTATCTGTACCCCGAAAAATTACAATTAATACCCAGTACTCAAAAAAAAAAAACAAGGACACAGGGATTAAATGACAGAATTGCTGCTTTTTTTGGTGGCTGTTGGTACTATCATATATGCTAAAGCATTCCAACCAAGGGCATGTGGCTGCAGTGGAATTTGATGTACAATCAGTTTTAGGGAACAGCCTGTGCCTTGTTAATATAATCCATAAAAGGCTTCCGAACTTCCTGAAACCAGTCCCTTCTGTTTCCAAGTCTGCATATGATCTCATAGGAAGTGATCTGGGAGAGGCCAGCTAACCCTTTTGCATAATCAAGGTAGTATTGTTCTTTTAAGTTGTTTCGCTGATATAAACTCAATAATTCCCTTTTCTTCTGTCGACAAATCACTATTATCAGGCTTTGCAATGATTTTGGTGGCATTACAAGAAAGACTAAGTGGGAAGACTGAAGTGTGGTTTGAAGACTGACCTTGATAATGTAATTCATTTACTTTGTCACCCCTTTTCTTGGCTATTTCAAAAATCCTAAACCACTTGCTGCCCAGTGAAATTTGGAAGACTGAAATGCGGATACGTAACTTATACAAGTGGGCAAGGTTTATTTTGCAGTGGGCTCAGAGGCAGGTAAGCAGTCTGCACCTTGCCGAGTTTCATAAATGGCAGTAAGTAGCAAAACAGTGAGGAAAACACCTGCCCTTTATATAGGTTTGAGGTTGTGAAACCTCTCATATGTACATTAGCAGTGGAAAAAGAAAGCGTGTTCTTGTGTTGGAGCCCTTGAAAACCTCGCTATTTACACAAACCCAGAGTGCCTCATACAGTGCACGTTCTTTTATATCCTCGGGATACCCAGGATTTCCTTAATATATTTAGCCCAAGAAGGGAAACACTCCAATGAGGTGCTGTCCCTGAAAGCCTTGTACGGCAGCGAGCGTCAACCTTCCCTGGCAGGGCGGGGAGAACAAAAGGCTCTGGGCTTTGCAACTCTGCACAAGTACAATTATGGACTAGTTCATGTGAAAAGGCAGCCACTGCACCAGGCTGAAATTGCAGTGAGCCTAAGCAGAGGGCTCCGTGGCACTCTGCTCACTGCAGAGCTGTTAAATTTGGCACTCTGCTCTGGGCTCCAGTCAAACATTTTCTTAACCATATTAGGATACGTGGAAATCGGCCAGCC
Source organism: Rhagologus leucostigma (assembly GCA_013397725.1). Taxonomy (NCBI): domain Eukaryota; kingdom Metazoa; phylum Chordata; class Aves; order Passeriformes; genus Rhagologus; species Rhagologus leucostigma. The sequence continues at coordinate 222,666 of VZTD01004423.1, forward strand.
AGCAGTAGGCCTTCGATGTACTTATTGCTTGTGCTCATATTTTATAGAGTAGACAGCCACTGCTTTTCTTAAAAACTGGCAGGTTTAATAGAATAAGACAAATAGAACCCTTTAAAAATTGTCATTAAAATACAGTAGGGAAAAAAAGAGCATTTCCCAAGACAAAGGACATTGTTATATCAAAGGTTGTGGTTCCCTTGTGCTTTTCATCCGTAGATATTGATCATCCTGTAAATCACATCCCAGTAGTTATATACTGTGCTGTTATTCAGGTGAAAAAACAGAGTGAGGTGAGCCTGGCTGGCTGTGACACGAGCATTCCTGTTCCCTTTGCTGGCTTGTCTGAGGCACGGCAGCCCCCAGTAGAGGGGGGATTCAAAACGCTGGATCGGTGACTCTCAAGGTTTGCTTGAGTTTGGCTTACGGAGCCAAACTCCCTGGGGGTAGTGCAAGAGCAATGGGCCTGACCTGTCTGTCTTGCTTCAGAGGTGAAGATGTCTGAAACTTCCCCAACAAGGGATAGAATATTCCACTGGGGAAATTCCAACATGGAAAGTCTTCGGTGTTTAACGTACAACTTTTATGTTCTTAAGGGATGAGAATTTGGGAAGCAGTAGTGTTGGTTAAGCATATTATCAGGTCTAGCCCATACTCTGGTAGATTTTGCTATTAAAATCACCTTTTTTCATCAGTAAATGTTTTCATAATTTTTAGTTTACTGCTGCTCCCTGTAGCTGTAAACTTTGTTTCACTAAAATGATTCTCTGTCCTTGCTAATGTTGTTCTAATACTTGCAGACAGTTGTCACATCTCCTGCTTAAAACTTAGTTGATACATCTGTAGCTCTTTTAATCTCTTAGTCAGTCCCTTTCTGCTTGCTTAACACTTTTATGGCTCTCTTGTGATCTACCTCTGGGTTGTTGTTGTCATTCAGGAAATGAGTTCTCCAGAGCTGAATGAAGTATCCCAGGTGTGATCATCACAGAGCTGTGTTAGGGATATCACCTTTCTGCCCTGTGTGTTTCATTTGATGTTGCACGGACTCTGCTACCACACCATGCATTATTTGATGCCTACTACAAAAAAACAAGGCCAAATTCAAGTTTTTCCCTCACAAATTTTGGCGATGTTTTTCAAAGATGCAGACATGGCTGAGTCCATGCCTGTGGTTTGTGGCTCAAGGCAGAACCGTGCTGCCAGGAGGGCTGGAACCATCACAGCAGCTCTGACCTTTCAGCTTTTTGCTGATGGTGTGTATGAACTTACACAAGTCCTTTGACTACTTGACCCCCATGTCTGTGTTAGTGGATAATTACACTGTAGTAGCTGCATTTGGTAAGGCTGTGAGGGTTGGTTCAAGTTTGTGCATGATCTGGAGGATATAAAGAAGTGGAAATGTAAAATATTTGGGCAAATGGCTGCAGAAAACCACATTACATGACCTGTAAGGTTATGCTGTCCAGGCTTGTGGAAACTGAGGAGGGCCATCAATAAAAATCCTGTTTCTGTGTAATGATTTATTTGCTAATAGAAGAGGGGAACTAAACCAAATGAAAATGATGAACTTTATATTGAGTGTAACCTCTGCAAAGTTCACTGGAGACCCACCGAGAATATGGTTTTAACACGTCCAAGTTTGCTTTGTTGTTTTACTCAGCTGTTGATTTGTAGTTTGAGAGACCAGCAAAAGCAAGAATACATTTGGTTGACAGTCTTGGAAAAAGAAGTAAGCCTGTCTTTTATTTAGGGATGTTTATATCAGCACAAAATGAACGCAAAAAATGTAGCAGAGCTAGGAGTGGGGCATGAAGAGAATAAAATATTATTTTTGCATGTACTCTGAACTCATGTAAATTATGACACATCACAGATGATTCTTCTGAACCCGGGCTGGTAAATCCCCTCACTGGCACAGCATATGGATTTATCAGGTTAAAAAAACCTGCATTTGCTGTGTGAAGCAGATGCAGGTGGAGGCAGACTTTTCCAACTCGACCCATCACTTTGAAGATACAAATCTGGTGAAGTTTTCAGTACAGTAGCATTCAGTTGATGTTAATTGGTGAAGGCCTGGTCTTTATTAATGTTATATACCTGGTGAGGGGGATCTGAGTACTGAACATATCTGAAATCCAGGCTCACTCATGGGCAGTCATTTTAACCAGGTCCAGTATTACTTATGTGAGCTGGGAAATCTGAAGTGATGGTCCTTGAGGTTTACAAAACCATGCACGATTTACAGTTTTAGTAAGCAAAGTTTATATTTGGAAGTGAATACTCTGAGATGTCTGAGGATAAACAGTTGAAAAAAAACTTTCTTAGTGATAGTTGAATTTTCCACCACATATAGCTGCTTGTAGAATTTGGCATTTGGAAGGTTACAAAACCACTTGTGTGGAAGTTACTGCCCAAGTAAAGGCTTTTCTGCAGACTAGAGCCATGGATGGGGGCTGAAAGGTTCAGGAAATGTTTAAAAATTGTAAGGAGGGTATGCAAAGGTGCATGACCTCTTGGGGGAGGAGGGGAGGGGATTTTTGGGGACTGTTTTTCATGCCCACATCACACTAAAACAAAATAAAAGGAAATGCAGCCTCAATACTGAATCCACTTAAGGGAAATGAAGAAGGAAACATCTGTTGGTTTCCATTTCAGATCCATTACAGAAAGGAGCTCTGCTGTAGGGCTGTAGTTCAATGCAAGAAGCATTTCTATGGAATTTTGGCATTAGGTGGACTTCCCCAGAACAGCTACTGTCCAGAAGATATTCCAGCTAAAATCTTCTGAGAGCAGTTTGAAATGTTGGCACAGTTTCATCCAAAGTCTGATCCAACTTGAACTATGAGAGGAACATGGGAGGCTCTGATTTGGATCTAAATGACTCCTCTCTGCACTATCCAACTTGCACATAAAGTGTGCAAACAGAAGAACATCCCAACCAAGCAACCCCCCAAATGACCCCTTACAAAGAATGTGAAAGAAAAAACCTTGTACAGAACTTGCATTTGACTAGACTAAGACCTATTTTGACCTGACTAAGACCTATTTTGACCCACAGATAGGAGAAGAGGACAGCATCTCCTTAGCAGTGAGAGGGGAGATTGTGGCAGGGGAACATGGCACAGGAACAAAAGCGACCCACACTACACTTGTGGGAAGTAGAGCCTCTGTTTTGGATGGCTTTGAGCAGCCTTAGCAGAAATTCTCTCTGCCACAGCTAATTCACTTATTACTGAAATACTTATCATCCGCATGGGGACCTTTCCCAGGTTTAATCCTAAATCACCAGGACTGGGTTGAGCTCTGTGGGCAGATACAGGAATGCTCAGCAAGATGCCTTGGTTCTTTTGTACCCCAGTTTTCCCATTTGGAATAACCTGACCTGACAGAACCAGATTAGGTTCTGTTCTGTATTTGGTTATGCCAGAGGTGTATTTGGATGTCAGTGACACTGTACAACCCATCATGTGAATATTCAATGAAATGCAGTTCCTGCCTGAAGTGTTTCCAACTTACCCAAAAAAAGGCCTGTGCAGAGAGGGAGGAGAGGTGTGGACTGACTTGTCCAGAGGTCTTAGCTTCTGTTTAGGAGAGGGCTGGGTTTGGAGCCTGGTCTCCAGGAAAGGCTTCCAGTGGCTGACTTGCTAAAGCATGCTATAGTCTAAATATTAACGGCATTGCTTTAGGCAAAAGAGTTCTGATTTGAGCTAAGGAGGTCTCAGACCCTTGTAGATGGTTGCTTTGAAGGCCAGGTGAGTTCACCAAAGGTGACCTGTATGATTCTGAGTGTGGCTGTGACAGCAGGAGAGGTGGGGTGGCTGGGCTCACAGAGAATCCAAGCTCAGAGAATCCGAGCACAAGCGTGAGTCTGGATGAGCTGGCTACAGCTTGGACTGAAACTTCAAAGTCTTCAATGAACTTCTAAATAACTCAATAGGAAATTTTTGGGTTTGATTTGTTTTCTTAGACGTGAGACAGGAGTATGAAGCTGAGATCTGGGTGTGTTCTGGATCTTGCCACCTATTTTATGTGTATAAAAGGCAGCTGTTTTGAAGCGTTGATAGTCCACCTGTGTTGTCCTTGGGACAGAATAATGGTGTTGTTTTGGATGTCTTTTTTTTCTATGTGCCTGCTTCCATATGCCTGTGGCATGTAGCAGAGTGAGCTCAGGAGTTAGTACTACATTTACTTGTGTTTTGAGGAGAAAAGTCTCTTTATTGCTATTTTCCCTTCCCCACTCCCCACCCTCTATCCTATCTGCTTCAGAATTTTCATCACCTTGCCAAGAATTTGATTAAGAAGCTTGGATATTAAAAAAAAGATTGTTTTATGACTCTTAATAATATGTGTAGATGTGCATGTGAAGTTAAAAGTAAGTGCATCTCATGCTCCAGATTGTAAGCTGAATGCTGAGGGATACAGAAGAAGAATTTCTCCTATTTCATGCTGCTTGTTGTTGCATGCTTTGATAGGTAAATTGTGGATTTGTTTCATCTCCTTACAAATATCTTATAGCCACTTTTGGAGACAGAATGCTGATGGTGGTAGAGTGGCAGCTATGGCTGATACCAACTCATGTTATGCTTGTGATCCAAACAAGAGTAACAGATCAGAGCTCTATAATAACAGGAAAAGGAATTTTATAAACAAATTAAATATGTGGGGAAATTCAAGTGAAAACAGTAGTGGTTAAGGGGAGAATTTCAAGGACAGGAAATAGGTTCTCAGTGAAAGTCAAAGTTGGTAACTGTCTATTGTATTTTTTTAAATGTTCAGGTTCATATTCTTATTTTTTAAGGAAAAGAAATTGAATTAATGGACTTTAAAACTGTGTGCTTGGCAAAAAAAACAAATCTGCATCTTGATTTCATTATACTTATACAGCCATCCCAAACTAGCTTTAGTTTGGGGTTTTGTGTGTTGGATTGATTGTTATCTATGGTTAAAAATGTCCATAGTCAAAGCATCTTGGGTTCTGGTGTTGTTCAGTCTGTCATCGATTTTTTGATACCTTCTGGCTGTGAGGATTTGCTGTCTCGCCAGTTGAATCCTTAGGAACCTTTGTCTGCAAGTGCTTCTGTGGAGAAGGCAATGACCATGCACTTCCTCCTCCGTCCTGTGGTCTTGTGAGGAGCTCCAGCTTCCTGCTGTTCTTGCTGAAGACACACGAGTAGCACTTAGGCTGAAACCAGCAGGTAATATTAAAAAAATATATTAAATAATACAGAAGATAGACTGCAAAAAAATGTTGGCAACTAATCCATCTCGTTCTACTGGCCCAAAGCAGAGGTTGCTATTTAAAATTATTTTGGAGTGGTGTGTTTTGTTCTGGAAGTGTCCCATGCAGAGCTTTGCAGTTTGCCTCACTTGACCTGTAGCAGTGCTTAATTATCCTTCCCTTTACACCAGTTTTCCCAAGGGTCTAAATTGGTAGGGAAATTGCTGGTGTCAAGGGAGAAAATCAGTCTCCGTTGCTCCATTTTAGGCACATTACATCTTCTCCTGCCCTCAGGGGACGTGAAGGGTTTATCATTCTCTCATAAATGTGTGAGAATTACTGGTTTTTAGGCTTGGCAAGCCCGACCCTTCCAAATTCTCCGTGGACACCGTGTTTCCTAGAGCTCTGGAATCTTTCATTGCTCTCTTCCAATTGCTCCCCAATTTCCTGAAGTGATGTATACCTGTGGATATACTCAGGTTTCCAGCCAGGAACTGACCAGTGCTCAGGAGGGAAGGAGTGTGCTGTTTGTAGCTGCTGTGTTCCCAACCATATGAGATGAGTGTGATTTGCTACCAGCCCTGGGTTTTAGTTTTTCGACTCCTTTTTCTGATCTGTCAGTTACTGCCTCAGTAAAACATTATCTAGTGTTTGCAAAAGCAAATTTTGCGAACCACTGTCATATTTTTGGAGAGATTTAACCCACAAATTGAGAATACTCACTGAAAATGGCCTGATTTTGCATGTTCTGGATACTTGTCCCTTCACTTGGAATTCTTAACTTTCATGGGTTTTTTCAAGCTATTAATAGCAAAAGATGTGTCAGTGAATATTGTCAGTGATCTCTCTGCTCAATGGCTTGGGCTGCCTGTATTCAGCCACATTCTGGCTTCACAGGATAGGTCAGGCTGAAAAACAAAATACACTGAAACAGGGAGGCAAGCCCTAGAGCAACGAGGGGAATGAAAATGCATGCGTGAAATGCTTCAATGGGATTCTTCCAAGTGCTTAGAACAGCAATTAGAGAAACACTTTGGGAGAGCTGGATGTGTCTGGAGCCAAGTTTCTTCAACACCTATGGGTGTGCTTCGTATTAATTTTTAATATCTGGTTTTAGAAATCTTGAGAAAGAAGATGTAATGCCATGACAGAAGAACAAACATATTTTGTTGAAAGTAGAGTGAGTCCTGCGGAAGATACCATGTTATTAAAGTGGAAGCCACCTCCTTCCATGTAAGAGGGACAGCTTAAAGCAAGGTGCTTGCTCCTCCAAGCATCCTTGCTACACCATGACTTAAAGACTTCGCAGTCTTTGAAGTAAATTTACCATAGTAGCAGGAGAATCATCCTTATCTCCTCCAGCCTGGCTTCCCAGAGGCTTCCTAAATGCTCAGATGATTGTTAATGAAGAGGACAGGTCTTATAAATTCCCTAAAAAAGTAAATTGAGAATGTCTACACTGGTGGCAAAGAGATTGTCAGCTCCTAGCACCCGTTTGCCATGGTTTGAGTACGCTGAAAGCAGAACAGCAGACTTACAGGGAAAGGTCCATCAATGTTCTTTCATGCTGCTGAGCTGTTCAGTCAGTTCAAGCCAGCTTTTTCTACTTTGTAAAACTGAGGGGGAATGAAAAAGAGTGCCTGTCAGTGTAACTATGCAGCAGAGAAAACAGCTGTGGGGAAATACAAGGCCGCGGAAATATAAAATCAGGCTTGTTACTGTAATGAAGCACAACGGTAAGAATTCACAATGTATCTGTTACTATAACGAAGCAGAGAAAAAGCTCTAATCCTCTGAAGAATACAAGGGGGTTTTTTATATTATTTGCCCAGGTGTGGGTGTGATGGATGGGGCCAGATATCAGTGGTGTAACTCTATGGGTTCTGTGTGGGTGAAGCTGAATCTGGCCAATATTCTCAGAAGAGACTTCCTAAAGGGGTGAGCTTTATTGTGTTGGTGACTCCCCAGCCACAGCACTCGCCTTCAGAAATACCCAAGCTCACCTCTTAGGGCGATAACTGATATTCCATAGATTTTCACAGTTCTAGGAAAAGGAAATACCTGCTGTTTCAAACTTTCCCATGCGCTGCATGGATAAGGACATGTGTTTTTAAGGTCACCACCTTGTCTTCCTTGTGAAACTGCTGAAAGTTTTCTGTCTGAACCTAGGAATACTTTGTGCATGGTACTGTGGTGAATATGTAGACCTTAGCTGGCTGCTAGGTGTTGTTTATAAAATTGCGTTTGTGTATTTACAAAATGGTAATTGAAGTCCATGGAAACATGAAATGGACTTTCAGGTATGTTTTGAGCCGGGGTCTGAATTACAGTAAACATAGTGATAAGTCACTTGTGCAAAGGTAGATATTTGTTTTGCTCTTCACAGTGAAACAGAAGTGTAAACACTGAGCATGTGCTTAGTAATGGAATATCTTATTTTTGTAGATTTGTGGAAAAAAATCGAGTGTTTTCCTTTTGCCTCCCCACCCTTTCCTCTGGGGCATTGTTAGAATCTGTCTGATCCATAGAGATCTGATGCAAACCTAGGGAACTGAAACATTTTTCTCTGGATAAAAAAAAGTAAAATTGGGTTTGGTCATTTCCCCAAGGCTCAGGAATGTTAGTGATGTCACTTTTCTTTCCTCAGAGCTGCCTTTAAGAGTTCATCTCTGTTACAAAGGCCATAATGGCTATTCAAGAAACATTTAAATAAAACTATGGTGACTGAAGTCTCCATCTCATCAGGAGGTCATGATTCAGTGACGAATTGTCCATGAGGGCTCGTAGTAATCGATAAGAAACGTTTTAGTTGGATAGTGTGATGTGATCCAAATCCTCACTGCTGATTCCTGGTGCTAGCAAGCCAGCTGCCAGCTTCACTTCCTGCTGGCAGGGTTTCTGGTGGATTAGGTATTGCCTTTGCTTGCAAAGCCATCACAGATGCAGGTGTCGACGCCATGAGCCAACGGGGCAAAAACGTGGGCACGGATGTTCAGATTTGCAGGCTTTGGTGGGAGGTTTGTGCACAAACCTAATGAATATGAAACCTCAGTCTGGGGGTAACTGGGCAGCCAGTTATGAATTCAAACTATCTTGCTTATCCTTTAAAATTACAGGTGTACTGGTGCTCTTTCAGAAAGGGGGTGTGAATGAAGGAAATTAACTGCTCACAGTTATCATGTTGCATGAAAGCCACTTCCATCTCTGCCCTCAGGCCTCTGTAAACACCCATCAAAGTCTTGTATGTCATCAATTGTGTATTTCTCGTGTTATTTTTCATTGTATAACATATTCTTACTCTTGAAATCTGGTTTAGATGATTAAAATACATAAGCAAAAATGGAAAAAGGGAGAATAATTTTACATTCCTTATGAGTGGTAACAACGAGACCTCAAATGTTACTGTCCCTGTTTTGTAACTTACGATCTTGAAGTTTCTAGGTGTATCTGTTAGATCAGTGTTAACATAAGTGATTCCTTTCATCCTGCTGGGAGTGGTGTCAGTGTTCTGCTGCAGTGAATGGTGCTAGGAAAAACAAGACGAGTTGTTTAATGAGATTTAGGTAAGGTTGACATCGGGCTTGAATGTCATGGCTCCTGGAGATGTGCCGTAGGATTTTCCTGCCTCTAAATACGCATAAAGTAAAAGCTAAAACACATGGCCGGTCAGAAAACCTCCACAGTGGTGAACACTTGGCAAATAGCTGGACTGGATCTTTGAGGATCAAAGTTACCATCTCACTGTTCCAGAGCTTTTCCACTTCTCATGTGGGAGATAGCAAATATATGAATTCCCCGGGATTTGATCCCATAATGTGTCTCAGTGGGAAGCAGCATGAAGCAGGTTTCAGCACGTCATGTTGACGAGCTCTTAGTTTTAGCTGGGTTGTACAGTGTTGGCGTGGTTCACCCTGAAGTTTGTCTCAGGCAACCTTTTGGTTCCTATGTTGGATCCTGCATATTTCATGGTTGATTTAGCTGGGTTCACAGAGCTTTCTGTAAACCATGGAGTGCTAGAAAGAAATTTATGGCTTTGAAAGAATAACCAGCTTCATAGGGTAAATGGCACTGTCTCTGATTACTGTATGAAAGGAAGTTTGGGTCTACCACTAATTGCAGATAAAAATTAATATTTGCGAAGGAGACACGTATGATTTATTTATAAGTGTTTTCTGTTTCCATAATGAAATTTCCTTTGGGTTTAAGTACAGTCATTTGGAGGAAAAAGCAGAGGTCTGTGGCTCATTAGTTTCTGGCGGTTGTCAGAAGCCATTAATCTATTGCCCCTTTTACCAACATAGGTCCTAATTCAGCAAAGCATTTAGGCACATGCTTAACTATAAGCATGTGTTTCGGAGCACTTTGCTAAATCAGGGCTTTAATGTGATTCAAGCTTGCTGTATTTTTTTTCCGAGTCTAAGGTTACCCTGAAATGACAGGAGTCACTAATACATTACCTAAAGTGTCAGGTACCTTCCTCACCTGTCTTTCTAAAAAGTCATATGCAAGGGGGGAAAAAAATGGGTCCATTTTTCCCTCATCCTTTTCAAATCCTACCTCTGGTGGAGGCTACTGTCCTGAACAGTAGGGCGTGTGAAATAGCAGCAAATCGGGAGCAAGGGGAGTGAAATGTGGGGAAAGCAGTCTCCACTTGATTGTTTTGTTCTCTCCAATCTCTGTTTTTGCTAAAGCCTGCTTGGTTATGAGGAGGAAAGAGGGAGGCAGCAGATCTCTGTTTTGATACAGCCGGATGAATCCTGGTATGCAGGATCTAATGAGTCTAGGTAGGGTATGCATGCATCTTAATCTACAGAGGGGATACAGAGTGAGGGGAGCTTGAAATTAATTCTCCCAAGTGCTTCTACACTTATAAAAATTACAGTGTGACTTTCAGCAGTGACTAAAGGTCAAGGCTGAGGGTCATGTTCTCAGTCCAAGTCTTGTCCACTTTGGTGCAAAAAGGATGCAGCCCAACCACAGCTATCCTGCAGAGAAATTCCCTGGAAGAAGCAGCACCTCAAGTGGCATAATGCCAGCATGACTGCCCCTTTCCCACCCTTCCCATTTTTATTCCAGTAAGAGAATTGAAGGGACCTGGTTTTTTTCTTTACACTTATTCATGTATGATTCCTGATTTAGTAGAGAGGATTGAGAGCTCCCAGAAATCACAGCGGTTACTAGACCAATACGATTTTTGTAGTTCAGCAGGAAGCTGGATATCTCTTGAGAGTAAAGGTAACCAGCCTTATAATCCTGTCAGGATTTTTTTGGCGTAGGAGAGAGTATGGCCTTCAGGCAATTTTTCCCCATTCTGTGAAAGCCAAAGCTCCCCAGCAGTGACAGCCATGTGTCACACACCGTCTTGATTGGTTACAGACTTTGCAGTAGGGATGCTGCCTGCTGAATCAGCAGCAGCAGCACTTTTTGATAAACATGGGTTTCCTTTGGATTTTCTCCTCTCAAATGGTTGCTGTCATTCAAACTTTTTTTTTGCTTGTGAAATCTGACATCATCTCAGCCTGAGGTTGTATGTGGGAAGGAAAATTACTTCATTGGTTCGTGTTTCCCTTTTCTTCCCTTTCTGTGTTTGACAGCAGCAGGAGCACATGATGGAATGGTGCACATAAACCTCTGCTATGTACATTGCACGGGTGGAAATGACAACTGAGCTTTGGCTTTCAGGCTGAAGCAAGGCCTACATTGCTCTTAATGGACCTTGACTCTGCTGCATGCAGTCAGTAGATTAGCGTGGAAAATTTTGCGTGCTTCCTTTGACTCTCTATTGGTATTCTTTCTATCCCAGAGAGAAGAAACCCAAACACTTTCTATTTTCTGTATTAATAGTTTTATACCACACTTAAGGGGAGCTTAAGCGCTGTTTATGTTGAAAAGCATTCCAAGGCCTCAAAGACTTAAAATCTGATCAGATGAGAATCAAAGGGCCATAGGGGAAGAAGCAGCATTGAGATAACCCCCTGTCCCCAGTCTCACCCCAAAATCACGTGACTGAGTTAGGCAGAAGAAGTCTCATCTCGAGTCCTAGGTCACAACTTTCTCTTGCTGGTAAAAGGATGTCTTTCAAAGGCTTGAAGTGTTTTCTGTGGTTTGACCAATAATTGTGGCAGTGGCTTTCTCCCCAGCATGCTTTTTCCCTGGAACCCTAAATAGAGAATTGTCACCCTCACCAGCTGTGGAATCTTTTGGATAAAGATGGTTGTGCCACTCTAGCGTGAGTTACTGAGGCAGGTAAAAGCACAGACTTTCCATGGTACATTTGTTTTTTAATTTTTAAATTTGGAACATGTCCCTTTGAATGATTTTGATTCAGAAAGTTAAAGCAACACTTACGGAAGTTTTAAGATAGCTCTCTTTTTTCTTCATGCTTTGATCATGCAGTTATTTAGAATCCCTCCCTGTCTTGTGCTTTTTTAATGTGCAGGAAGTTTAGGGGGCTTCACATCTCCTACCTCTGTGACTTTCTAAACACTCTGTGTTTGGGTATTGCAGCTTCATCAGGAGTGAAAACTGTGGGCTTGCAAAACTGTCCTGACAGATGCTGAGCAAATATAGGTGGTTCTGGAAAGTGTGAATCCTTAACCATGCGTAGAAGACACTTGACAACAGCAGAGATTTGATCTTGAATAATTAAATAAAATAAAATGCCTGTGGGTTTTTTTTTTTTTCCAGTCTATGAAGCTTAATAAAGAAAAAGGAAGAAAAGGGAAAGGATGGTCAGGGAACAAAGGGAGAAATAGTGGGATATGTGTGATTAATACAGTTTTAACTTTGCTGTCTGTGATGACACTATGCAGTGATGAAGTGGATGTATTCCGTGATTTATTTTCTTCTACTTTAAAGTAGTGGAACTCCAAAAATGACTAATGAACCTCCTTTCAAGGTTCATATCTATGACCTAATTCATATGTGCAGGAATCTTGTCTTCCTCTTAACTGCTGCATAAAGTTGAGGGTTGCTCATCTAGAGAGCATTAGAGGCCAAAGCAGAGACCCTGGACAAGTTCCAGCACTAATAGCTGCATTCCAGGGAAAACGGGAATCAGATGTACAGTGCACATGATAGTCTAATTGGCAGATGCTATTTACCATATGTTAATTGCAAGTTGTATTGTAAGTTATGATGTTGATTAAGGCAGCAATTAGAGCAGTTCCTTGTAAGATGCTGAGTTTTTAAAAATAATTGTTCCAGTAGATGCATTTTTGTCAGTGTACCATTGAAGCTCATTCTTTACAGCAAAACCTTATTAATGTGCATTTTTCCTGACCTCAGGTAGGACTAGTTTCTACAGAAAAGTTCCTACCTGAGGAGATGTCCTGCTGTACTTTATTTAGACTATGGAAGGTAGTATGGCGTGTGTGTTTGCACATTATTTTTGTGCTCCATCTGTTGTAAGATTTATCAGTGTATCGAAAATGTCTAAGTACTTGATGCAGCCAAAAATAAGGATTGTTCTCTGGAATTATGAGAAGTGAATACGATAATACATGGAGCACCATACCCCCAGTGGGGATGCTGGTATATAAATGAAGTTCAGTTTATGTCTTGTGGACAAGTTTCACTTATAGTCTGGAGGCTGGAAATCAGTGTTGGGACTGCGCAAAGCACGTGGTGAGCCTCTCATCTTGCATTGTCCGTGTGGTGTTTGGTATTTCATAGTAGAGGAAAGAGCAGGGGAAAACTGTTGCAAGAACAAGATCCAAAAGGTGTTCTCATCCTTCAGACCAGCTGAACAGGCATAATGCTGTAGTTTCTCTCTGGCAGAGTGATCCCAGGATTCTGGCTTCTGGAAGACCAGCTGCACAGCCATGGTAGTTTGTATTGCTAAGACTGAGCAGTTCTTCAGCTGTATCTCACTGCTCACATTCTTGAAATGACTTCTGGTAGCTGAGCTGGCTACCTTCACACGGCACACCTAAAGACATCCCAAAGGAAACAGAGCTAATTACCTGGTTGCCCTAATGATCCTGGTGTGGAGGTAGAAGGAAGTGCAGAACCAGAAATCTACCCTGAGTCCTGTAGCCTGTAGTTCTCTTGTCAAAAACGTACTGAAACCCCCACCAGCGGCACAAGCTCGTGAGTACCAGAGTGCTTGTCCTGTGTCACCACACTTCCCTCATGCCATGGTACTGAGGTTTCCCTCTGCATTTAAAGTGGAGGGAAGCTGATTTTCTGTCATTGTTCTGCAGTCAAAATAGTCACCCAGCACCATGTCATTATAACAAGTTTTTAAGCTGTACAAGCAGACCTGAGGAAGAAAGCTCATTTTTCTCTCCTTAAAAAAATTACTTCACATAATCCTGGTGAGCAGTGTCTATTGCTTTGAGACACTAATTTATATCCATTCTCTCAAAGTGGAAGGGCCTCCAAGCAGAGGAAATCACCATGTTGAAGGAGAGGCTACTTTGATTTATGTCGTGTTCAAAGTGTTCGGATTTCCAGTCACACTCTAAGCTCTCAAAGTGAAATAACTATGTCTACCCAGGGATTTGTCAGGGCTTAGCTGCATCTGTTCAGAATTGTACTTCTCATTGAAGTAGTGCAGCTTTTTCTTCCTAGAAGAAGCTGTCTGTGTATTAGCCAAAGGCTGCAGTTGTAAAGGCAAGACTGAACTGGTAAAATTGTATGTGTGAGGTTTTTTGGTTAAGGGTTTTTTGTTTATTTCTTTTCCCCCTGCCTTTTCTGCTCTAGCAATAAAGTTTACATTGATGGTGTGATCCATTATGGCTTGGCTGTGGACATGTCACCAAGAACGTGGTGTGCAGGGCACCCAAGAGAGCAAACCAACCCATCACTGCTATGTACAACCAGGCAGTCTTTGTATTGAGGCAGGCATTTAAAAATGGAGACAAATCAATCAACAGAGGAATCTGCACATCTGGGAATGGAGTAATTTTTATGAGTGTTTGTCCTAAAAACAGAAGAGCTTGGTTTGCAGTTGGTTGGTCTGCTCATGAGTCTTAGGCCATGGACACCTCATGGAAGGAGCGCAAATAGTTCAGGAAGACTTGAGATTTCATCAGAGTGTAGATGTACCTACCACATACCACTTCTGAATGCCCTCAGGGAATATCTTCCTCTTTAAAAGAATGAAGAAAGCAACAAATGGATACATTTTAAGCATTGTGTCCTGATTTCAAGAACTCTTAAGTCTGTCACGTAAGTAGGAATTTATTATAGACAGTCAGATTTCTCATGAACGTCTGTCTGAAATTCTGTTAGATCTGTCTTGAAGTTGTAAGAATGCTACACTCTTTGGGGGCTGAGAAATCTGTGTCTACATTAACTCCATGGATATTTTCGTGTGGTATTTTCAGAGATGTTTGGTCAATCACCAAGCACAGGTGATCCTGTTGCAGTTCTAAAGGGGCACTAAAGGTATTGCTGCTGTTTTGTAGGCTTAGAACAAGACAGTACTCGGGACTTGTCTGAAGCTTCCTCTCTTTTCTACATCCTCCTCCTCCTCCCATTATTTTAAATGACTTAGATGTCATTTATGGTTGTATAAAGAGGCCCTTCAATCTGTGTAAAGTCTGTGCTTTGGTTCTGGCTCAAGCAAGCAAGCTGACAGCAATGGAATTGCTATTTCTGGAGAAGGCAGCAGTTTATCATCTTCTGCCACATTTGTCACTGCCCTCTCTCCCTTTTCAGAGCATACCACTGAAAGAATTTGACAGAAACCAGTTTTTTGTTTCTAGGAAATGAATAATTTGTTTCTTTCAGAGAAAGTGGCCTTTTTTTTTTTTTTTCCTGTAAAGAAGACCAAATAATAATAATTATAAAAAAGCTGTTTCACTGTTTGACACACTTGGAGGGCCCCTGTGTAAGGTCTTCATTCACAGAACATGCCTGTGACTGTACAGGTCATTTTCCCTCTTTTATAATCACACTTTCGTAAAATGAGAACAGAAATGACTCCTTCCTTCACAGGTTTGCTGTGAGATTGGAAACTTTGAATCACTCCTTAGTGCAGTGGAAATCCTATGCATACCACAGACAGAAACAAAACCTGTAATGTGGCTGAGTGTTGACTAAAAGTGAGTAGAGATATATTTGTGCTTGTGTATTGCAGGAAACCATAGAGATTTAGCCAGGTGAAGACATAATAAAGTATTACCTGAAGCCTTCTCTCTCTGGAGTTTCAACTGTACTTTCCTCATGCTGGAATGCAGCTCTTTTGATTTCCCAGAAATATGCAGAGGGCAAAGCCATGACTGGGATTGGGGATTTGCTACTAGAAGGATCACTAAAACTACTGTCCCGTTCTGGCACCCTGGCTGGAAAATGCAAAGCAGCCAAACATTAGCTGGAAGCCATCCTGTGCCTAAGTGGGCTGCCACAGCTGCCACTGCTCTCACCAGCACTCTGCCCAATTTCTGCAGCATGGAGCTGGCATTCCAGGCATTGCACTGCAATGGTGAGGTCTATGGGAAAAAGTCAAGGAGCGCTGTCTGGAGGAATTATGTAGGCCAGTCCAAATTCCGGCTGAGGAATCCCTAGATGATAATTTTTTAGAAGGTTTCTGATCTCTAGTGGGTAGAAGTCAAAATTAGAAAAATATCTGAGATGATGAATGGCTCAGAGGAGAACAAGCTAATTGTTTTGACGAAAGCTGTTTTGTAGATTAAACTCAGAACTACAGGACTAGCCATTTAACTTCTCAAACCCTCATTCTTCCCTTTTTTTTTCCCCCTTTCTTTGATTATCTCTTTTAAATCTCCTGTTTCTGGACACACAGGTAGAATGAGCCCTCTTGCGTGAAGCATTTGTTATCATAAGGCTTTTTGTGCACTCCTCCTATCTGACAGTTAATCAACACAGATTCCTTCTCTGCTGGTCTGTGGGCCTCTTTACTAGATGCAAAATCGTGCAGTGCAGATTCTCTGTCCTTTTTGTGACTGAAGAGGGGACAAGCACCATTTAGGATCCTATAAATATAAAAGAATAATGTCATAATGCCTTGAAGTGACGCCATGCAGCTGCAACAGCTGGAGGTGCTGTAAGAGCTGCTTTGGGCCTCTGGTGTAATGGACCTGTTCAAGTCTATTGCTAAACTTGTCTCATTCCCTTTGTGCCAATCCTTCTGCCCATCTTTTTCATCTTCTTTGATGCCTATGTATCACTGTTTCACTTTGTTTTTAACATCTTTCCCTTTGGTTTAATTTTCCAGGTCCTCTTTCCTCCTCGTGTTGTGCGTTCTGGGTGTGTTTTTATCTAAAGCATAGGGCAGGTTTGTTTCTACAGCTATTCCTTCTGTCAGCTTTTGTCACTCAACTACAGGTGGTAATGTTATTTTAAGTATTCATAAAGTAGATGTAAGCTGTAATAGTGTGGCCTAATAAATTTAAAAGCACTGGGGGCTGTAGAGACCACGGATCCTCTCTCTGACTTACATCAAAAGGAATGAACCTAAACCGGTGGTAACTTCACGCCATTGTCACGATGTGGCAGTTCTGATGGAACAGGGCTCTGCCATTCCAGGTAAAATAGTCACTCTTTCAGCTGGGAGAAGTGCTAACTTGGAATCCACCGAGTGGATGAATACAGGCATCACTTCCCATATGAACTACTTCATTCACAGATTTTCAGGACTGGGAAAGGAAGAGGGAACGTATTCAAACAGAAATGTTCTTTGAACTGTGTTTTTGCATATTACGGGATAGGAGAAATTCGTGGAGTGGGCGACTATTGTTTAGTTTTGTATATTTCTACAACTTAAAGATCAAGGAAATCCTGAGGCTGGCAAGAGGGTTCTGTTTTTAAATAAGAAATACATAAAATTTAGGCTTCAGTCTTTCTTGAATTCCACTTGGTGAATGAGTCCTGATGCCTATATGATACTTTTGCTGTTTATTAATTGAATGTGACCCTTATAGAAAAGTTGCTTTGGACAAATGGCATCAAGACATAAAATTAATAAACTCTCCATGAGTGTTGTTAACAATGAGAGCTGGCAATAGACAACATCAACTAGTTTCCCATGAGAAACAAAGAAATATCAAAGGGCTCTAAATAGCATTGCATTTTCTGTTTGCCAGATGAAGATGGGACATGTGGATGGTCTTGAATGTTTTGCCCGTTTTGGCACATGCTTGCATTTTCAGTGGCTTAGCTGCTTGGTCTGAGATGTAAAAGACAAAATAGTGCTGTTACATGGTGGGGGAAGCCTCCCAGCCTTTTAAAACAGCAAAATCACTGTTATTCTTGCTGCTGTGACTGTTCTTCTGAATCAAAAAGACTGATGGCATTTCTTAGTTTATTACAACACTTTCCCTCTAGACAGGATCTTCTGTCTTCCCCTTGCACTTTTGAGTTTTATTTTGGTTCCCCTGTCCTGCTCAGAATTTGTCATTGTAGCTACCCCCCTCCTGTTTTACAGGCAATGGAAGGAACCTCCCAGAGATTTTGCATTGGTTTTGTTTTTAGACTGAGCTGTTGCAGATCTTGAAGAATAGCAAGAACACTGTGAGAAGGATAGTAGAATCCTCGTCCGCAGTAAGAATTAGGAAGTTTCTATTTTGGTAGTCAAATAGTCACCCTACCTGGAAAAGAGTTTAACTGAGAAGCCTCTCTGACTTCTCTATTTTCATGTAACCCTTAGACTTTGGCAGCAAGTGACCGTCAGAAAGATAAAACCATCCCTTCAATCATGTTTAATTCAACTAAAATCTATTCTTACAGGGAAATTGGTATAAAACCTAAGGAGGCTGAAGCTCAGCATGCTTAGGGTCTGCCAGTGCCAAATTACTCCTCTCACTGCCTTTCTCTTACTTTCTAATGCTGAATCCAGTTTTGTGTTGCTACAAAACTGAGTTAATGTTCATAGAACGTTTCAGCTCTGCTTTGATGCTTAAATACCCAGAGTTCATTCTGTTGTGTACTGTTGGTCACTAAACTGTTGAGTTATTTATATTTTCTTGGGATGAGGAATAACATTTGATTTCCAAAGGCCTTTTCTTTTTCTTTTTTTTTTTTTCTTTTCTAGTTTAGGCAACAATGACTTGAACTCTTGACTAGTTGCAGTAACGTTTATTTGTGAGCCAATATCCTTGAGACAAAACAAATACATTGCTTTGCCTAACGTGGTTTTCTTTCCTATTCCAAAAAATATGCAAAGCATAAAGAAAAACGTTTTGCAACCCAGTATCCTCTTTCTTCTGTGCTTACTGTTGCATGGCAAATAATATGCATTATGGTATTTAGTTAGCTAAGCTTATGCTCTGTGGTCAACCACAAATTTTCTCTGGAGTCAATGGAAGATTGAAATACTAGAGGAATCTGGATGTGAGTCAGCAGATACTGACCAGAGCTGGGTGAAAAATTATTTCTGTCTTTAAATTTTCAAGAATTCAAAATCTTTCTGAAAATTCATTGGGATGCACAGAAGGGCCTTGTTAAACAGGAAAGCAGAAAGAGACACACTTTGAGTCTAGTCCGTTTTCAGATCTCTTTGAAAGACTGAAGGTTGAAATACCACTCTGTGCAGCTGGGGGTAGATGTTGGGTCTTTCTCTTGTGAAAATGTGGGTGCATTTGCCATCCTGCACCACGCTGTTACTGGTCATGACTCTCTTTAGAATTGCTCTGCACTGGATCAATAATTAAATAATTATATTCCCTCTTTCAGTGTGCATCCTTTTAATGTAAACGGGACTGGTTCCAGATAGTCCAGGTAGCAAACAAATCCCACTCCTGAACACCCTTTAGGCTGATGACATGATGGTACTTACCTGAGATGCAGGAGGTACATGCAATTGTTTTTACTTCATCTCAATTCTCTTTTCTCACCACTTAGCTTAATGACTGATTATTAGATAGGTCTTTCTTTGATTCAATGAGAACTGATAGACTTGCTCAGCTGAAGATGGGTATTTCTACAGAAAACGTCCATTTCATTGATCTGGTTTGGGGAGCTTTGCCCCATCATCTTCTACGTATTTTATCAGAACAATTGCAACTGCCTCTGGATATGTATTTCATATGAATAACAGCCTAAAACATCTTAAATAACA
This sequence comes from Rhagologus leucostigma, assembly GCA_013397725.1. NCBI lineage: Eukaryota > Metazoa > Chordata > Aves > Passeriformes > Rhagologus > Rhagologus leucostigma. Next base: position 241,907 of record VZTD01004423.1, read on the forward strand.
TGTATAACTAGCAAAGCAGATGGTGAGAGAGAAAACAGGAGTTGATTATGCCAGATAAGATTTTGAAACATGATGTGGAAGCTGTGCGGAGGAGACCTCGGTAGCAGAAACCTTCTCTAAGGTCAGGCGTAACAGAAGCGCACAAGAAACGTGTAAGATGAATGAATGAGAAGCTGTGGGGAAAGAGGCTAGTGAGGTAGTCAGCCTTTAAAAATTGGGGTTTTTTGAGTCCTTTGAATGTATGAAAATCCTGAATGGAGTCTTTGGATTCTTTGGTTTTCCTCTGCTGGTGACCCCACACTCCTGTTTGTGAAGTGAGGACTGCGAGGAAACAGTGCAAGACCTTTACTGGTCTTGGACACAAGCAAATGTCATGAAAACTAGGACAAACCCCTAACCAGGTGTGAGTAAAAGCTGCTTTAGTGTTGAAGAGAAGCAAGGCTGAACTTGGAGGGATTAACGTGGGTCTGCTGCAACCTTCATTAAAAGGGCTGTCCAAACAGGGTTTTTATCCTTCACACACGTGCACTTTAGTCATGCATACTTGTGCAGCTAGCACAGACCTCAGCAGCAGAAGACAAAATAATTAAAAAAATTAAAATGGTAGTCTGACTGTTTTTAATCAAGGAGGCATTGATGTGAGAGAAAGAGAATGCCTTAAAAATAGGTGGTTCTGTGTGGTGCTGCAGACTGAACTAAATTTTATGACCATGTTCTTTCTGCAAAATCTATAAATACATTTTTGGAGGGGGAAGGAGGGCACAGAGAGGGGAGGGAGGTTAGGAGGGGAAGGAGAATGAAGTAAAACAAAATTCCTTTTTTTTTTTTTTTTAAATGGAATGCTAACCAATCCCTTGGCAACAAAAGCTATGTTTATTTTTAATTAAAAAATAACATAGCTGGGTTGACTTCAGTTTTCCCAGCTGCTATTCTTCCATCACAACAGCTCTCTGGCCTCTTTTCCCTTGCTGATTTCTTTCATCATTTGCACTTAGCTTGTATGTGTTACATGGATTTTATGTAATATTTCCTACCATTGAAAGCAAGACTAACAGTCTAAACAAGTAGCTGGGGCTCGGTCATCTAGATTCTCATCTACAGTACCTGAGCATGCCCTTCCTTTTGGAAAAGTAATAGGTGTGACCAGGATAACTTTTTTTCATGTGCACATTCCTTACTGTTTATGTGGCTGCCAAGCGAGGAGAGATTTAAAACTGCATATTGAAGTTATGAGCTGTAGTTCATTAAAATAAATGGAGTGGGTTTGGCAAAGCTCAGGTATTACTGAGCACACAGGTAGTGTTTGAAGGCGGCCAAGCAGCCTTGGTGGTTTTCCTTTAGATGATGGATTGCAAACTGCCAGGTTTTGTGTTTGCACATTGAGTGAAAAGTTAGAAAATAGACAGGCTTGCCATGCCTTCTCCAGCAACTTCATTTCCTCCGTCCATGGGGCAGAACCAGGAAGAAGTCAGGGCGAGGATCAATTTTTCAGCATGTGGTGACAAAGCTGATTACTCATGTAGTGGAGGTGATGGTGTCCATCTGTAACAATCAGTCTGCTTTCCTGAGAGGACTAAAATTTCAGCATTTGTGTAGACATCTAGAGGCCCTTCAGTATTCAGGCGTATCTGCTGCTTTCTGCAGGCATTTTGGAGCTAATTAAAGTTGAGACAGTAATGCTGTAGCCTTAAAGGTTTGTGTACCAGCCATCCCTACACTAAACACTGCCAGCAGCAGTGGGAGCTGAAAGCATCAAACCTCCAGCTGCTCCCAGACAGAAATGTAGTAGCTGGAATAAAAGCGGTGGTTTGTTGGGTCACTGGAAACAGACTATGGAAGAAGATATATGTATTAATCACCAATAATGTTACTACTGGGACAGTCTTTGTGATGACTGATTTGCAAGCTTCCCATGCCTAATAAAGCCACTTCAAAAGAGCTTTTCGCATTGGTTTTTTGCATTATTCCTGAGTAAGTGGCAGCATGCTGGTGCACCATGATACTTTTCCTCTGTGGAACTTTAGTTCTGTTCATCTTGTCTCAGTCAGAAGGCAGGAAAGGCTAGCCCAAATGCATTTGAATGATTATAATTTGAAGAAACAATGTTATCCAATTTTTAAGGAACAAAAAGAGAGAGATTGGAGATTTATGGGGAAAAAAACCCCCCAAAACTGATAGGATCAGAGGTAGTAGATACCAGGACAATAACAATAAGTAGGAGGATCTGGGCCAAGACCTTGGTTCAAGTTTGGTGTAGCAAGAATGTGAACAGGAGTGAGCAAATAAGCTGGAGAACAGTACAGTGGGGGAGGCACGATGGACAGGAAAGCAGGAGAAGAGCAGAGGGAAAAATGGGGCAAAAAGGTCGAGATGTGATGCAAATAAGATGCATGAAAACTGCTGGGACAGAATAAATGGATCTGAACTATGTTACCCTGTTTGAGTAAGGTGATAGAAAAAGGATGTAGAAAGTGAAAAGAATAAATTTATTTTTATTCTTCTTTTCTTCCATTTCAAAGTTTCTGGAGGATGGTTCAGCAAACTGGTGTGTGCTTCCTGTGGGAACTGGAATGCTGTGTCCTTCCCTTGTTTTTGCAGTGGAGCAGCATTGGCTTATTTCCAGTTTCTTGTTTTGGCATGTAATGCATTACCCTTTCTAAAAGATGGTTTATTTGAGATAGTACTTGAAGATTTGACAACGATAAAAAGCAATGCTTGTGGTCAACTTAATCATTTGTCCCAAGTCTTTATAGGTGATTAGAGAATTGAAATCTTTTGAGCTGAGTGTCACTAGGAAAATACTGGATTATCTTAGTAGGAAGGAGGTAGGAATTTGAAAACTAAAAGTTAGTCTGAACTAAAAGCTGAAATAAATCCAAAAGAAAAGAAAGTGGAACCAAATGTTTCCCTCCATGGAACTTGGGAACACTCATTCTGAGGGTTTAATTTTGACTCTTTTCAGAAACCTTCCCCAAGGACTAACCTAGAAAATGGAATCAAACCTTTTGCCTCATGGGGAGTGTGTTCTCTGGGGACTTTCTGCTATCCTATCTCCACAGAAAAACCCATGTGAAGGGAAGCCACAGAAGAGGTTCACATGAACCTTCCCTGCTGAGGGAATGCCTTCATTTGCACAAAGCTCTTTTCTGAACTGTTTTATTTTTATGGGAGCTGTGAGCTCCAGGATCTACAAATAGTAACTTTTAGTGCTGGCACTAATCCTGCCAATCAAAAGTCTTCTCAGAAATGCCATTAATTAAACTTCCCTGAACAGGATACAGCTCACAGAATTTTCCCTGCAGTCCCCTCTCTTCCAACACCCATCCCACCGGTGTGTTTCCATTCAATTGCTGAAGATGACACAGAAGAGGAGAAAATCAGAGCTTTCACAAGAGACCTTTTTGTTGTTTCAAATTTTTTCACTTCCTCACTCTGTTTCTTTTGAGCAGATTCTTTTATTTGAAATGTTGAATGATGCTAGCAGCTGTCAAAATATGCTTTAAAGCAGGCGGTTTCCATTTACTGTCTGTTGGAAGAGACTGTTTTCTGAATTATTATGCAGTATTCTTTATGGATTATTAAAAATTCGGATTAGAGCTCTAAGATTTCTGGAACCCTTTTCTGAAAGGGACAGCAAATTTGCAAGGAATTTGGGACTTTTTATTAGCAGTAAATAGTTTCCCTCAGAAGCACGTTCTGTAGCAGACATGCCTATATCCACTGCCAATGATGTAGGGGAGCTTATGCTCAACTTCCAGATTAAAAACAGGGATATCTCAAGCTCTGGCTTTTAAATTTTAAAATGTTTGTGCTTCCAAACACACAATTTGAGAGGGGAATACCCTCCTTCAGCTGTCTTTTCCTTGCCATGCGTGCCGCTCCTGTGTTGGCGAGAGAGGTTTACATGAGGACAAAGGGCTATTCTGGAACAGGCTGGGCCTGTTCTTGCTGTCACTGATGTCCGTGTGAGAACAGCAGATCCTGCTTGGAGCAACTGAAGAACACAACCCTCTGTTTATTCCTGTGGTCAGTAACTGCTGATCAAAGCAGGAAGAGATGAGGAGTCTGGCTTTCTGCTAATGTGAATGCCACTGCTGTGTGGTTAGCAAATGGTTTCTGCTTAGTAGCACAAATGTGGCCAAAGAAGGAAGCAAGTGCTATATTTGCATGGCCGAGGATGCTGTTCCAGCCCACATCTGCTCAGATGCACACATACTTTGCTTATTTGTTAGCCTCTACTTTCAGGAATAACCATGCAAAGATCTCGCAATCTACTTTGGCTCAGCGTGAGCTGTACCTAGTCTTCCTTTTGGGTGTGTTTAACCTCGGGAAGCACTTTGCTTTCTTTCCTGTTCCATGCCAGGATGTGCAGAATGAGGGCCTGTATGTAGGGCAGTCATTGTATCTGGAAGATGTTCACTTTTGTTGAGAGAATATCATTGTGAATGTAAGAGTAATGACTTTCCTCCAGAATATTAGGGTGTCCTGCTGCTCAAGTCCATGCAAGGATAAACTGGCATTTTAAGATGGTGGAGGGGAAATTTGTCATTTTCTGAAACTTTGGAGGGCGGATGAGTTTCTCGTTAAAAGGATCTTAGCAGCGTGGCAGAAGGGAAGGGGAAGATCTTTCTCCTTCACAAACGTTTCCCCCAGGAGGTGGCTGCAACCCTCTGGGAGGCAGAGCTCAGGTACAGCAAACTGTGTTCAGCAGAGCATGTAAATCTGTGTTTAGCCTGAAGCCAGTGGGATTTGACTATGGTTTTTAAATTTAACTCAAGTGTATTGCTGCATTAGGTGTTTTTATTTACTTTGAACACTGATATTTCATACTGATAATCTGCATGTGTCTGGGTGAGCAGTTCACAGGTGTCAACACACCCCCCCTTTCTAGGTCATGCTAGAAAACAAATTCCTTGGACACCTGTTTGGGGTATCCTAGTGACCGATGGGTTTGAGGCTTCCTGTCCCCTCTTCTGCTGGCCACACTTGTTTGCCAAATTCTGTATTGCAAAGCCTTCTTCGTGCACATAGCACGTCCAAGGAACAGTTTTAAGTGCTCCCTCTGTAATATCTTCCTAAGTAAATAAACTACACGACAGCAGTGACAACATAAAAATCAAAAGCAGAAAAGTAGTTTTGGAAGAAGTATATTCAAAGAAATACTTCACCTAAGCTATTTTTTGAAAAAAGGTGGTTTCCTGCTGTCGTTTTCGTGACTCGAGGGGAAAAAAAAAATTGCACAAGAGCCAGTATTGAAAATCTATGGATAAAAATGCCTAGCTGTAAATGGGATGAGATTCAAGTTTAACAGCCACTCTATGGCTGTCACACACTGTGACTCTGTCACCATGGGAGGGGGGATGGATGACAATAAAAACAACCTAAACAACATACTGAACCAGAGTCTTCTCAGGGATGCCCAGAGAAAGGACAGGAGAAAAAGACAGAAATAGAAATAAAATAATTCCATTCAAATGTAGGGAAGAACTTTATAACTGTAAGTGATCAACACTGGAACAGATTTCCCAGGGAGGCTGTGGTGTCTCCATCCTTGGAAATCGTCAAACCCCAACTGGACATGATGCTGGGGCAGCCTGCTTTGAGCAGGGAATTGGACTAGGTGATCTCCAGAGGTGTGGTCTAACGTGAACTGTTCTGTGATTCTGTGAAATATTTGCTATTTTTACAGACTAGAGGATGAATCCTTCTTTTATACAGTAGGTTGCTAACCCAGAACCCAGTAGGTAGACTGGGTTACCTCCTTTGTCACAAAGAACCCTCAAGTGCACTTTTCAACTATTCTTTATGCTCCCACTCTCTCCTACTGATGTAATTTCATTTTCCTAAATGATTAAATACGTAAGCGGGACTGAAACGCAGGTGTGCTATTTCCAAGACACAAGACAGCTTTTTAACCACTCTGCTGTCAGGTTTGGGATTGCTCCATTGTAAGGGATGCAATGCTGAATACTTTCGGTGAGCATACCAGAGCTAACTGTGCACTAGGTGAGTGAGGCCTCTGCCACGGGATTTTGTTCGGTGTTGGCAGCTGCTGAACCTAATGGAAAGAAAGCTGCCATGGAGATCAGTAAATACATGGATTCCACCTTTGACGCAGGCATTCTGGAAGTCACAAGCTGCCATAGAGTATTTGTGGGAAGCATCATTACATACGTTCCCTGTCCTTACATTCTACTCTGAACATCTGATATTGATCACTACTGGGGACAGAATATGGAACTAAGTGGACCTCTAGCCTGGAGTGTCACAGTTCCCCTTATACTCTTGGCACCACTACTGTCAGGAAAGGGCATGGAGGAAGTGCTAGAGTGTCCTTTGGGAGATGTAAGCTAAATTCCGTGGAAGAAGAGATGAGAGCTGAACCCTGTCACAGCCCTAGCTGTCGAGCTCTTGGATAAAATGAAATGCCTGCAACACAGAGTTTGGTAACTGGGCTCCACAACTTTATTTCCATTCAAAGCTACCAGGTATAATGGAACCAAATTCATTAGCAGGGGAGTGAAACCATGCTGTTCTTTGTGTGTGCATGCATATACTTTTAATAACCCCCCCAACCCACACTTAAATGTCACAGGTCAACTGCTGAATGACCTTGGATGTGATTTGATTTCCCCAGTTTTCATGATCAAGGGAGTAGCAACTCCTAAATATCTTAAGCCACAAAGTACTTCTGATCAAGCATCTTTAAGAATTTCCGATAAAAGCGTTTCTGTTACTAAAATTGTATTCAACGACCACTGTCTTGTGTTATCTGGGAATCTAGTGCCCATGTGAGCTGGAAATTGAGTGCTTGAATGTGCAGTGCTGGGTGTGTGCCAAGCTCTGGGATGCTCTTAGTGCCATTGCACCAATGAGAGCAGAACATGAGACCAAAGTTTATGGTCAGGGGAATTCGAAGGACTTGAAGAATCGGTGAAAACGGTGCCAATTTTACCACTGAAGATTACAGCCCAAAATGTGTCCGGACCTGAGGGATGTTTCTTGGATTGGAGGGTTTGGGTTTCTGGAGTCTGTTTTTTGACCTGGGCCTGAACTTCCTTCACGCTTCAGTTGTATGGAAATTACCTGTTTGTTAAATTGTTCGTAACCCTTCATAGTAAGCTTACAATGGAATTGTGGTGAGATAGAAGCTCGTTTGGAAGGCAAACACTGTGAGAGAATATTTCAGTGATTTTATTGATATCACAAATTATGTTGAACTTGATTCAGAAAAGTGTTGGTTTAGAACAGAGCAAATACAAGGAGAACAGCAGAAAAGGTCTTCATGACTGTGGGAAAGAAAATGAAAAATTTTTGGGAGTTGTCTCCATTTTAAAAATCTTGAAGTGATTGAAAGAGAACAAATGGTTTGAAGCAGAAAAGGACTTTTTGACCCATGATCCTCCAAAAGCATGATCTGAATGTCTCGAAGTTATTCCTGCTGAGAGTCAAGTGGGGCACACTAAACAATAAAAATGGGCAAAGTAAGCTTTTCAAGCTAGTGGAAAAGCTGGAATTAATTCAGTGACCCGGAAGGGCCTTGCAATTCATGAGTTGAAGCTCTGGACTGATAGAGCCTGGTCTGCTCTTGCTGTAAGCAGGTGCGACCAGGGAGAAGAAGAAGATTTAAAGCTCTTGGTTGTTCTTTTCATACCTTGATAATCAGGGATGTCTTCTTATATTGTTCTTTTTTCGTATGTGATATATGCATAATAATGCTCAGCATCAAATGGGGGTTGAGATCTCATGAATCTAATACCGAAACTCCATTGGATCAAATTCCTGGCTTTGGCCACCCCATCATTTGCAATAATGTAAATCAGTGATGGGTGTCTGAAAACCTAGGGACCAGACTGTAAAACTGGTGTTGAAATTGCAGAACAGCAATTGGCATTGGGTAGTCAAAAGTCTGAGTTTCCAGTGAATAACCAGAAACGAATGCAAGTACCAACTCCATGCTATTATCTTAAAATAACTGAAAGTAGGTTGATTTTTAACTAATCCGTTTCCTCTGCTGGCAGCAGGATGTTCAGTGTGGAGGTCCTTGGTTCTAAAGAGAGCAGACCACGAGAGGCTCTCTGAAGAAAGCCTACAGTTTTTATTTTTACTCTGGCGTGTCTGCACACTGCCAAAGAGGTAGCTGAGTGCAGAGCCTGTCTTCAGGGAAGGATACCCCAGCTCACTGAAGCTTGTTCTTACTGCATTTCCTCGTGTCCATTATGGGTTTCTACCAGATCCCCCACAAATCGTTGTACTCTCTTTGTGTCAGCGTGGGCATCCAGTGCATGGCAACCCTTTTAGTGAGCCAGCTAACGTTCTCAGAGGACTCTTCCTCAGACTCCAAGATGTCTTTGGGTGTCACTGGCTCATTTAGAGTTGATTGCTGTGTGTATAAAGATTGAAGGGATTTTTTCTCCTGTACCTTTACTTCTGAACAATGAATTCAGTTTGCCTGCAAAAATTCAGCTATGAACTCTTTCCCAGTTTCTTAGTATTGACTTTAAGTTTTATTAAACTGAATAGTTTTGTATCATCTGCAGACCATCATTTTACTGTTTATCTGCTTTTGCAGAGTACTTTTTTGAACATGTTTTATACTGTGGGGAATATCCTATATCCTCGAGGGGGTGTGCTGGAAACTTGGCTCTGCTGTGAAAATTCACTGCTGGTCAGACAGTTTGTTTCATCTTGTACCAATAGCAAGAGTCCGCATCAACTTCACTTCTTAAAGATGTTTTAGTGACTGACTTGGTTAAGAGATTTTGGGAAATCAAAATCTGCTTTGTCAAATTCTAATTTCTAGAGCTTTTGACAGTGGGTTTTGTTGGTGTCTTGCAAACTTTTTAAGTTTTATTCCATACTTAAAAAACCCAACTTTCTAGGAGTGTCATTAAAGAAGACTTTACCAAAGAAAAACGAAAAATGCAGAGTAATTATGCCTTTGCTGAATAAGTTTCTTTGTTTTCTATTTTTGTGCAGAGATCACCTCATTTTTCTGGAGTTGTCATTTTGATTCATCAAGCAGCTGGTTTGTTACTGAAAAGCGCAGAATATTTCCTCTGATTGCCTTCCTGTGAGTATGATCAAAGAAGTTACCTTAGACTTCCTTTCCTGTGGTATTCAGAAGTTGGGGGGTGTTTTTGAGGCTTTTTTTTCTTGTGTGTTTTCTTATTTCTTTGGAGGCTGATCCAAATTCCTCTGAAAATCAGTGGAGAGCCCTGCAGCAGACCCTTGGCTCCTGTCCCTCTGGTGTCACTGACAGAGGTGATTACTTTGTTCAGAACTGATAGTAGATTTAAAGCATTTCACGTGGAATTTTACCTTCAACTCAAAATCTTTGTGTTTTACAGTAATCATTTGGTCGGTTTATGGCCATTCTTGTAAAAGTTCCGGTTCTCCACTGGATTTTAGCAAGTTTTTTCTTCCAATGGGAGTCTTAAATCATATTTACTTGTGTTATGATCGTATGCTGGTGTGCTACTATCCTGTTGTGTCTTCTTTTTAGAGCAAGCAGGCTCTGAGAAGTATGTGAGAGTCCAAGTAACTGTGTTTACTGACTATTTACAACATGGAAGACTCAGACATGTTTTTACAAACATTGTTCTTTCACTGCCAGGACAAGTGAGGGCTCACAAACCATTTAAAGGAAGTGTTTATAACGCGTGTAAACTTTAGCCCCTCAATATACGGAAATTCCAGACTGGAGACAAACTGTGGACTGGCTCTAAGTTTAAGCAGTGCCTGTGACAGCAGAATGATGGGTCAGAAATATTGCCCCAGCATCGAGGCAGCTCCCTTAGAAGCAGCCTTCCCTCCCCATCAGGATTGCTGGGTCTGGGCCCGTTTCAGCTGCTTTTGTCACCATCCTCGGGAAAGCAAATTTAACTTTGTCTGCACTTTTGAGGAGGTTTGTGGAAGTGCTGAATGGGCTGATAATCGTTGCAGGCTGTTCTCTGCCTGGGTTGTTGTTTTGCAGTTCTGCATTACTTCCGAGCCTTTGTTGGGGGAGTGTACTTAGAACTGAAGCCAGATGCAATCTGGTATTTCCAGTTGTGGGAAATGCTGATGTTTCAAAATTAGGATTTCTTTTCGATTCGGAACCAGCCTAAATGTTCTAAAATTTCCCATGGAACACTTCTTCCCATGAGATGTCTAACTCCAAGTTCCCATGTGCTTACACGAGTAGTGCGTTTATGAGGTATTTAAATTCCTTCAAAATATGAATCCAGGCAAAGAAGGCCATACTGTCCAAAAGCAAGTGGGATCAGAAATGTAAGTTCTTTTCCCCTGCGCTAAGGCTAGGATATTCAAAGAGAGCAGTGACTGCCCTCCAGAGTTTTTCTGATACCTCAGATGTTGGAGTTGTATTTGTAGACAAGTCTGAGCATGCAGGCCGTGGTGTTGAAAAAAGGCACTTCAGTCCCTCAAAACTGAGGCTGAACTGGGGCTGGTTCCTTATTTTGTTTCATAAATTGCATCTGAAAATCCATCCTCCAGGGAACTCAGTCATCTTCTCCAAGTGTAGAATGCAGGGCAAGTTCCACCTCTCTCATGCTGAAGTCCCTCTGCTGCTTGCCCAGCACTTGTCAAGGTGACAAAAGAATTCTGTCACAAAGAAGTAAAGGCAAAATCTGATCATATTTTCCACGCTTAACCTCCACTTTCACATGGCAAAGCTGGCTGAACAGGAGGATGGGTTTTAAGGGATGTGAATGAAAATAACCATGGAATAGGTCATGAGCTGCCTTTAGAAAATCATTAAAGCAAATGGTGTGGACCAATACACTCATTTGGAGAGGAAAAACCCAGCATTATCTCTGTCCTGGAAATGAGACACATCTCTTTATCTGGGTATAAAAGGCAGTAACAGTTTAGTATTATCATGACAGTCCTGTAAGTCTTCTGTTAGTTCTTGTATACAGTCAAACCTGATTTTGGAAGGCAATCTGACAGGCTTATGTGAATTACTTTCAAAAACAAGTGCTACCCTCAAAGGTTAAGGTTCAAAGTCACTGGCTAGTGATGATTGCTTTTTATTTTCCCTTGGAAATGTTTGTTTTGTTGAAAGATGTTTGCCATTGGGAAACATTGTGTAAGAATGGGTTTGGTCAGCTTTTCTCCTAAATAATCAAGCCTGAAAGCATTTCTGTAGAGTCTCTGAAGATATTTTCTACGGCTTTACTGTGATGAGGTAAATGAGATAAATATAGGGTCTTCCTTCTCTCATCCATCCTCTCTGCTGCTGGGAAGAGGAGAGGCAGAGCTCAGTCTTGCCTGAGTTTCCCTGTAGCTTCTGGGACCTCAAGTGACCTCTGTGTACAGCTGGGCCACTTTTTGGGAAAAGCTCTTTTGTGAGAGATGAGAACCTGGTGGGTTTTGTGTTGCACTGGGTCGCTGAAGAGGTGTTACAAGTTTTGTAAACAAAGCCAGAGCATCATTTAGATATAGAAAGTTATTCTTTATTTAAGGGTGAACCCAAACAAGTAAACCTACTGTGAACTCATCCCAAGTTTTGGACGAAGAACATTTTTTATTTTCCAGAAATTACAGCACCTAGGAATTGTAAAACGGACACACTGAGTAGCTGAAGAGAAATCTGCTTCTGATAAACCACGCCTTGTCAGACAGAGGTTTAAGAACATTTGAAAAAAAAAATTATTAAAAAAATTCTGAGCAAGCAGAAAGATCATATGTAAGGGCAGCATCACTGCTGTGCTCGAAGTGAAGGGAGTGGAGTTGATCATATCTGCATCTTCCCAGCAGGTAGGGAGCAGATACAGCTCACTGGAGAGGACGTGGCAGGAAGATGCTGCACTTTGGCTCTGTTCAGCAGCAGGGAGTCCATCAGAGAGCAAGCACAGCCCGGGCACAGCAGAAGCTGTGTCTTGGTCCTCTGTGCAGTATTACCCTTCTAAGTCAGGAAATGCATGTGCTGAGGGAACGATAGGCTGGGAGCTGGGGTTCTTCAGTCTCCAGTGACAACTGCTCTTTCTCAGCTCCATCACAATAAGCTCTCCTGTGACTTTAAAACCGCATTTCTGATACTACTGCTTTGAACTTCCCAGAGCCATTGTTCCCTTGGTGTAACTCCACAGAGCAGACCAGTCCCTTTCTGATAAATGGGGCCAATTATTCAGAACCATGGTAATAATTACACTGTGCAGCATTACAAAGATTTTCCTTGCCTACATTTTGACGATGCTTTCGGATCACGGAATGAAAGAGCCAAATACTTCTAATATAATGTGGAAGTGAGAAGTAGCTGAAATCTCAAAAGAGTATCTCGTCTCCAGCTCATGTTGTATACTCAGGTGTTGTGGTGGGGTAGCCTCAGAAGCACACCAGCCCTGTTAGATGTTGATATGAACTGAGCTTGAACTCCCACTCTCTGGAAGCTCCCTCATGCCTGTTTTCCAGCAAGAGCCCGATTTTTTTGCAACTTTTTCTCACGTGAGCGCTGTGGGTTTGGAACTGTGAAGTCTTTGGCCTGACTCTCACTTTCACTAGGGTCCCTTTACACAGTTAAGGCATTCTGCTACAGGGGTCTTAAAGTGAAAGTAGATGACATTTAATAGCTTAAATGAGAAACAGGTCCCCTTAAAAAAAAAAGTGAAATTGGTCTTCCCTAAATTGTTGAGTTCTGACCTTGAAAAAGCCCTTACAGTCTCTGCAGGCAGACTGGAATTTTTTTAGGAGAACGGATACCCCAAACTGCAAGAGATTACCTGAGGCGGGGTTTTTTTCTGCTCTTCTTTTTAGGAGAAAATTGTTTTCCATTACACTTGGTACCCACATGTCTGTCTTAAAGCAGTGTTTGTCACCGAACTTCAGAACTGCTGGTATAATATTCTCACCCTTCTTTAGGATTTTTTTTAATTTGCTAGTTTTAAACATATATATTTAACATGTATTTTACTTATGCGAACATGTTAAAGACTCCATTTGTATTTTGCATATTGGTAGGGCTTTTTTATGTGGGAGGCAATGTTTAAATATGTTTTGAGAAGGGGGGAGGCAAGAAAAGCTGTCATCCATCAACTGGTATTAAGGCCAACTTTGAAAGTTTGATACAAACTAAATCTGACTGTTAGTGCAGACATGATACAAATTAGCTGTGACTTTATGATACCAGCTGTTTCTCTGACAGGGTAAAAGGGCACATAACTAGAATAGCATCTTTTGTTGAAAGCAGTGTTTCCCTTTGTTAAATGTGGGAGCCTCAGGCAAAAAAATCGTACTCCGTAGTTATGTGACATGTGCAGTCTGCAACATGTTCATGGAGCTCGGGGGGCTTTTTACTGATGTTTTTCAAAGCCAGGGTTATCGTAAGTGTTCTATTTTTGCTGGTTTTATCACTGAGAGACAAATCTCTGTCATGTTTTTGCCTTGCGTTAAAAGTGAGGGTAATCTAAGTGCAATTTTCCTTGCAAGTACAAAGAAAATCCTGAACAGCAAGACCTGAGAAAAGTCTACAAATCTCAATGTAAAATTTAATTTAGTTAGTTATTTTTATTAATTTTCTCTGCATTTTTTTTTCTTACTAGAATTTCTCAGGGCATTTTATTCCATAAAAAGTCTACGTAGTCTCTAAAAAAGTAACTATCAGCACTAACTGAGATGTCACTGTACATCTGTGTCCCAGCTATGTATCTCGGGCCGTAACACCACACTAACCCAGGCTACCTCAGGCAACGTAAAGTTGGCTGTAGCATGTAAATAAACTTAAACAATGGGATTTATTAAGAAATCAAATTAATCTTACTGCCGGCACTGGACTGAGAGCCATTAAGTTCTTAAAATTTATTACTACAGGTACCAGACATACTCCATTTGAATCAGTCAGGGAAGGGGCAATATTAAGAATGGAGTTATGTTATCAGTACACAAATACTTAGGAGTACTTAGGAGTACTACGAGGAACAACCTTGAGGCTAGAACTGCTAAGAGATGCAAAATTTAGGCTGAGTATCTTTTACACTTTCTTAGCCACTGTGTGAGATGCTAGAGCAAACAAACCCACCTCCTACCGAAGATGCAGAAAATAAAAAATACGTGGATGTAGAGTTGTAGCAGGCGTGTGAGCGAAAAGGCAGAGTTAAGCGGGTTGAAAAATATTCACTTCCACTTGAAAATTTTAAAGATAAATATATTTCAAAAGAAATGTTGAGGATATAATAGCTGTTGAGTTTTCATGCATTGCTGGTGATAATATGAAGCACAAAATAGAAAATTCCAAGCACTGCTAAATAGGACTTGGCCATTTCTATTGCAAACATCCAGTTTCACTGTCTAACATCTGTTTCTGAAATTATGCGAAGTATTTATTTAAAATGTCTTACCATGATAGTCTAAGTGACAAGAGAACATCTTGTTTTCATGAATGTGCAGAGCGGTATGTCAACAAACAAAGGTCCATACATGACATTTGAGGAACAAAACCCAACCACAAGAAGTTCCACATTCTGTATTGATTTTTTTGTTGATGTAAAAGCCCCTTAGCCAGCTTTCTCCTCATGGTTATATCCCTGCAAACCTGGAGTAGCTCCAACGAGAGCTTAATGTATCCCTTCCATCCATGCAAGCAGGCTGAGTATGTGAGCACAGGGCTGGCTATAGATGCAGTCAAAGTGAAAATGTGTGTGAGATGCTGGAGAATGCGTTAATCACAAATGTGAAGAAACAATCAAGAGGAAAAATGACATGGAGAACTTAAACTGGTAGCGTTTTAGTAAGAAAATTATGTGCTATCAAATCTATGATAGCTGCAGGAGCCATCATCCCAGCTGAGTTTTATGGGCAGAACCATCATAGCCTCTTGCAATCTCATATTCAGAACACCTCATAATGACTTCAATAAGAGAAGGGATGCTAGCCCTCAAATCCCAGAATTTAAATTAATCTTTTATTATCTGAAAATACATTCCTTTTAATGAAAACAGCCTTTTTCCTCATTTTGAGTTCTAAACTATTGAGTTGTATTGTTCTGAACTTCAATCAAGTTGCCATATTCCTCTCCGAAGATGCTGACGTCCAGTGGTGAAGTGATACTGGCTCTTTCGGGTATTTGGGAGAGGACAGACAACATTTTGTACTCGGATGTGCCAACTGCCTGCCATCCTCTGCGATGAGGAATTTGTGCAGTGACCGAGTTACAGTCAAGTACTTGGGTACCATTCCAACAACAACAGGAGACCTGGGACTTCTGGAGAAGCCTCTTTATCCACATGGCAGATAGGTTATTGCTAATGCTGAGTTACTCTGGCTATTATGGTTGATGATAAGGAAAATCCCTTTAAGTGCCCACAGTTTTGCAGATGCTTATCATGCAAAATGACTCAACTCTGTGTGTTTCATTTTGTTACCCCTCTGGCTGGTGCTCTGTTACCCTCATGTTCATTTTTGTCTCAACTCGATTAACTTGTAAGGGTCAAATCTTTATTTGTGATTCTAAATAACCATATTTAGAATAGTTATTTAGAATCACACTCTGACTTGTCTCTTTGGAAGACTCTACAAGCAAAAACTCTATTCTGTAGGAGTAAAATTAGCAAAATTTGACCTTGAAAGTGAGTAATCATTTAAGGACTTGCTTCTGCCAGTCAGTGACATGCTGAACATTAGGTTCATTCTTATATAGTTGTATTGATCTTACAGATTCTTTTCTGTCTCCCCTTTTTCTCTTTCTTTCCATCTCTTGCTTTCAGTTTACTTTCATCTTCTAATTTCTTCCACCCAGCCCAAAGCAAAAATCTATAAGCAATGGTCTTGTTCAAAGTATGGAAGCTGGCTCCAAAACCAACCTTGCTTCAGTTTTAAAACCTTGCTTGAGGGAGCCAGAATCCCTTTAGTTAAATGATTTAATTTTCAAGCAGTATGAATCATGCAGCAACTGCACAAGCTCTGGCTAGAATATATTGTACATATGTTTGTTCTTTAGGCAGTAAGAAGAGAATACAGAACTGGAGGTCATTTGAGTTACAACTGCTTTGGGGGATTTTTTTTTTCTAAAACATTCCTTCTAACAAATGCAGTTTAAATGGGTTTGTTTATACGGCGTGGAGTTGGAAAGGCCCAAACTAACCAGGCTTTACACAATGTGGCCTTCTTCCAAATTAATCTGAAATATTTTAATCCCTCTGGAGTTTCTTTATCCTCTGCATCTGTGCTATAGTGGAGACACATTTTTAACATTTCTTTGAGGAAAATTACCTTTTTTTCCCTCCAACTGTACTCAGCAAGGTCAATGGAGCACTGTTATATGCTATTTAAACATCTGAGATTCATCATATATCTGCACAACAGAAAGAATCATCATAAAAGGTCTAATGAATCCCGACTGCTAGCCAAGTAAGGGAGTCCCCTTACGGATACTGGGGATTAGAAACAAAGAATACATGCAAAACACAGGTTTTTACACTTCAGCTTCTACAATTAAGAGCTAAACTACCCCTTAAGAAAGGGAGCAGGGAATGTTTGTGACCCCCAGAACAATTCTGGCAAATCACACCCTGCTTGAGCCAAATTCTGAAGTCACGGCATGGGCCACGATGTTCTCTGGGTCTGCCTTGGAAGCGAGGGGTCCGCTCTCCTTGTGGGACCGGGTCTGAGCGGGGGCCTGGAGGGGCTTCTTGCCCCTGGGAAAGGAGATGCTCCAAGCCCTGGGCAAGTTCTAGTGCCAGCTACCTCAGCCTCTGGCTGTGTGCCTATACTTGGTTTTAAGGCCTTTTTCGTTTTCTTGTTCAGTAGCAAGTTTACGGGACTGAACTCATTTTTACTGCCCAGGAATTGAAATGCTGAGGGAGGCCTAAAAATTAGAGTTTTTTAAAAATGATTTTCCAGGCATTTCAGAAGCCACTGCTACTCCTTTAGTTGCCTGTAGTTCCAGTCAGCCTGAAATGGCCACAGGGAACAGATGCAGCTTGGATCTTTTGGGAGGTTTTATCTGGAAAACTGTTATAGGGGCATTTTTATCTGAAATACTGTTATTTAGCTTTTTTTTTTTTTGGTAGATGACACCAGGGCTGGTGTAATACCTGTGTTTATTCTAGACTCACTGATCCTCTGAATACTGCTAGATCACGAAGTTCAGATGACTTTAAGATCGAACCTCTGAAGGAAAAATGAAATGCTGACGATCTCTGTTCTACGAAGGCCTAGGGCTTTACCACCGTTGTTTTTTAATTCTCATCACTGAAGTCCTGCAGGAACTGCAGAGAAATGAGCTTCTCTGCCAACCTACTCCAGGCTGGTGCTGGCCTTGTCCTTAATCCTGGTGGGCTCTGCCTTTCCCAGCTCTGGCGTGTAGGGAGCAGCGCTGTTCTCCTGCTCAAGGGGCTGCAGGATGTGGTTTGTGGGATGGCACGCTGAGATAGCCATGGTCCGAGTGAAACCATCCGCTAGGATCTGTCACCCCAGACAGTCCTTGATTTTTAATTAAGAGTCATACCTACCTTAAACACATTTTCCCCATCTTTTCACACAGTCAGAGGTATTTTGGGACCACTGCAAGCCATACAGTAATGGAATAAATTCCAAGTGCAGCAGGAGACCACATTGGAGGAAAAACTCATTAAGTGCCAAGGGCATTTCTTTTACTTTTTCTGCCGGTACTGGAAAATATTCCTTAAATAATACATCTGGATGTAGAGGAGAAGAGAGAGAAAAGATGAAAAACAATCCTTTAAATTCAGTAGGAGCCTATTTAATGGCTTGTTTAATCTGCCAGCTGGCACAGCATTGACTTCTTGCTGCACATACTTTAAGAAGACCTATGTAGTTCTTGGAAGTGAGTTTATATTAAGTTGTAGAAACTTAAATATGGATAAATTGGCAAGGCTGCTTTTTGGTACTTAATAGAAATCAAGAAACTGCTTAGTCATCTCCAAAGATATTTCTGTCTCCTTTTTAATATAAATACCAAAATAATATGGACTTAAAGCAGTAGCAAAGATAGTAAAAATTCAGATCTGTTCCCCGTGTGTGCCTTCTTTGAACTATGTGCACATCCTTCAGACTTTGAAATCACACGTATTCCCTATTCAGCACCGTGCTTTGGGCAGAGAATTTTTATGTTGTTTGTGACACTGTTTTGTTTGAAGTAACATTATGAGTTGGTACATCATGAATTTGTGTCTTCTCCAGCACTCCTTGGCTAAGAAAATTGGTGCCATCTTCATGTGGACTTGATTAAGGGTATCTTGCTAGTGGTATCACCTAATAGATGCTCTAGGGTGTATTTTGCATCTATTGTATATGATTCTAAGTGTTGATGCTTTTGGATTTTAATTGGCTTTGTGTGAAGGTAGATGGGTGCAACTGAGAGCAAAGTTGATGTGCAGTGTGATGTGTATTTATAATTACATTTACACTTTCCGTTCCTGAAAAGTTAGGCTGCACCAAGATGCATATCTTCTGTTTTCAATTACTTTTCAGCAGTGGAAAAGCAAGGAAGAAAAGATTTAACTACAGAGCAACCTGTCTTTTATGTTTAGGGAATCCTTTAATGGAATCTGAAGTGACACTTGTCAGTATTTACAAGTTGTAAAGGTTTTATTTGGGTCAGGTAAGCATTGAAAAATCTGGCTAGTTTGGTCCTGTTTATTTATGATTTTCAGATATGGCTTTTATTTTCTTTGTGCTCTTTAAGGGTGCAAGCTATTTTCAGATTGGGTTTGTTTGTTTTTTTTTAATCTGGGGTATAGATTGTAAGAATCCTCCAAGTTTGCAAGCATTATCATCTGGGATTTTGGTTTGATTCTTCCCTGTACACATCCAGCTGCACCCTGTGGCTGTGAAAAAGGGGCTTCATGTACCTTTGGTGCCCAGAACTTATGCTATGACCAGTCATGTGTACTCTGTGTCTCAGTCTGAGCTGGGTGGAATTACATGGCAACAAGGGAGGCTGGAGGAGAGCCCATAGGGGTTTTGGATCCTTATGGAAGAGGATTTAGGGAATGGTAGTAGGTGACATTCACTACAGAAATTATTTTTTTGCACTTATTTTTTGGTGGAAATTTTTTATTTTTCCTTTGGACCACACAGGTATCTGAGGCACTAATTAAATGAATTAAACAATTTTAAAATTTATTTGCTTTATGCAGTGCTCAAGCGTAACTTTCTTTTGCCACATTAATACAAAGCATTTATGTATGTCTGTGCACGCAAAGGATACAGTCAGGTCTCACCTGTCTTGTTTAATTGACTCTGAGCCAGGCCAAAGCCTCACTGTTCTTGGGTCTTCCAGTTTGGTGACATTGTTGTGTAAGTGTTTCCTTGTTTTCAGCCAAACTCAGCCTAAAGTGGAGGTTTATGATGTAGGCTTCAAATATGGCAAATGGTTTGAGGGACATACATTTATTTTGTGATACCCTGCTTGAATGGTCATGTTGAAAGGCTTTGTGTTTTTGCTGCCCTGCTTTACCTTTTTAAAGCTAGGACTGACCTCCTGCTTCAACTTCCAACCAAAATGACACGGAGTTGCTGCTCATTAGAGATAAATTCATAGACCTACTTGGCAGGAAACTGGGTTTCATTTTTAAAGATGACTAGAAGTGTGAGCTGGAAAAGCCCAGCAGAAATTTCTGCAGCTGGATCCATTCCAGATGGAATTCCACAGATTTCCATGATGTTCTGCCATTGAATAACTGGACTTTCAGCTGCAGTGTATCTGTCATGGTGACACGTGTTGTTTCTGTGTAAGTGTAAAGGTATTGGGAGGGAAGATGAGTTAAACTAAAAGAGCAACTGGCGATACCTTGAAAATTTATCATTCATTTCTTCCAAGGAACAGATTGGATTCAAAATACTCAATGTCTCTTAGGGCAAAAACAGTAACATCAGCACACCAAAGAACTTTAGGTGTGTTGGGTTTTTTTTGCTCCTATTTCTTTTTTCTTTAAAAATGCAGGGGTGATGATGAAAACCTAGTATTGTTGCTTGGTGTTGGCTCAATAGAACAAGCAACAGACACCCCCTCATCTCTCATTAGAGTTTATGATGTTCAGCACCAGGCAGAGCTGGATCCTAGAGCTGCATGTTTTAACGTGAAAAGAAAAAGGGTTGAAAACACAAAACTGAAGCCACAGTAAGCTGGCTGCATTGTATCTTCATATTATTTTCTATTACTTTTTTTATGACTGACTATGTAGTTTAATGTATCATGATTTTGTATTTTGAAATGCGTTCCAGAAAACATGTGGAGTTTGAAGCCTGGCTGAGTGAATATTGCTGTTGGAACCTTACCTTAAGATTTGCTCAAACATTTCATTATTTTTAATGGCATTGCCGTAGCTTTTTAATTCAAGACCTGAGAGATACAGAGAAAGTGTGTAAATAGAGTGCTAAAACATTCATAAAACCCGCTTGGAAACAAATACGTTCAGAAAACGTATTGGTGAGGTACTGTATGTAAGCATGAAGGTCAGCAGGATTGTGCAAGGGTGGGACAAGAGCGGGGCACCAAATGAGAGGGCCGGGAGCAGAGTAGCAGAACTCAGAGAGGCAGGCACTTCTCATTTTCTGATCAGCTCCTTGCCTGGACGGGGAAGAACCCTTCTCTCAAGTGGAAAGGCAAATACGGAGAGCTGCACCGCTGCTGCTGGCTTCCTGGCCGGCTGTGGTGCAGAAGAAATGCTCCTGCGCTTGGACACAGCACCACCTTCCCTGGCTGACGCCTGCCCCGCTCCGGGCCCAGCCCCTCTGCCTACTGCCAGAGCTGTGGCTGCGGCTCCCAGAACGAGCCCCTGCTGCTCACGACGGACACCAGACTGCCCTGTCCTGTGTCGCTCCCGAGGGCATCCCTGGGTGGCAGAAACCAGGCTCCCGTGGCTTGTTCTGCTTCACACCTCTGTGGTGGCCTCTCCCCACGTGGGTTCACCGTGGCTTTGCACGTCCAGAAGGGAGTAGCAGCATCACGCTGATGAGCGCTCGGTGCGTGGTCAGCAGCAGGCATTTCTGCCTCCAGAGCCTCGCCTCCACTGCACCTCGCTCCAGCCTGGGGTCCTGGGTCACGCTTGTGTCACTCTGTGTCTGTCCCGGGGCACGTTCCAGCACATTTCCTCAGAGGGGACGCAGCCGTGGCAGGATCAGGGCACACAGTGCATCTATGACACCTGCCAGCTGAGCTAGCATGAGGTCCTTCTCCACGGGATGTGATCCCATGAGACAGCATTGACAAGAATAACTAAGTTTTCCTTCTCCCTATGCCTTTAAATGGATACAGGGTAGCAGTTTTGTGTAGGCCAGAAGCGAAGATTGGCTTTTCCACAGTTGTGCAGCTGCTTCTGCCTGTGTGATACTCTTTTCCATTCTCTTGTTGTTGTTTTGTTTTTTTTTTTTTTCTGATAGAAATCAGTGGGAAATTGGCATTGTCATTTAACAGGGCAAGAAGTGCATTCTCCTCTTTAATATGTCTTGGTCATCTGAGCTAGTTGTTCTTTCCTATTATTAAGAACAAAGAGCTCCTGGCTGGAAGTTGTTGGCCTGGGTGCTGTTTTTTTGCTCTTGGAGTTTGTGGGAGATGAAGCTGGCCAGCAGCTGGGGCATTGCCACGAGTTTCAACTGTCAGGCCACGGATTTGTGACAAAGCATGCCGGAGGACTGAGTGCAGTCCTGCAGTCCACGGAATGTGGGCGTTCTTCTGATTAGACCAGCAAAATGAAGATGAAGGTCTTTGCTGGTAGAAGCAGATAAAAGGCAAAGGGTGACTGGTGAATGATATCCCATGAGCCTGCTTCCCAGTGTTTGATTGCAGGAAAGAGTGAACGCAAGTCAGAGCACCTTTTGGGATTAAGCACTTTTACAAATGATTTTGTGGACTACAAAATCCCCTCAATTTCTGTGTTTTGCCCTTCAAAAGGAGAGTCTCATTGTCATTACCTGGGTTATTCTCACTTATGATGAAACAGCTGTAAAGGGCAATGAAGCTTTTACTGCCCTTTGTATCTACAGCAAAGGCTCGGTTTCCTCAGTGATAATAGTACATGTAAAAGTAATTCATTTCCCACAAGTAAGGATTGCCAGAGTAAAAGAAATTCTGCCTTTGCATGTGTGTGCACAAAGGTGCAAGAGGATGAAGTAGCCTATATTGGCAAAATCTGAGATTACACCAGTTTCTGGCATGCGGGGTAAGCCCATCAAATTTTGATAGTGTATATTAGAGGAATCTGGCCTGTGAGGGTGGAATCCAGTCCTGATTGAAGTCTCTGGGAAGTGTGCCAGGGATTCCAACAGGACCAAGATTTCGACTCTAGCTTGTATATGAATAATATTTCAGTGTCTTCTGATCTTTGGAGACAACATAATTGAAATACTTCAGAGGACACTTGAAGGGGAGAGTCAAAGGTCGATCCTTCTACCATGAGAACCAGTGGCTGTGCCAGCAGCTTCCAGCTATGTCTTGTTTCTGCCTTCGTCTGCTAATGGGAAATGATAGACAAATGTCACAGAGATCAGGGCTGGGACCAGTAGATGCAAATCCAAATGTCAAGAGAAAGCTCTGCCTGGCCCTTAAGTCAACGTGCAGTAGAGGAAAGGAGAGGAAGGAAGTAGGAGGAGTGGAAATAGCATATCCGCAGTCAGCCTGCCTAAGGGAGTAAAGATAAACGGAGACTTTCCACTGCAACCGAGTGGCTCTGAGAAGAGAGCTCCTGCTGCTGCAGCAATGCTAATGTTTGCTCACACCTCTGGGACAGTGCAGCTCTGCAGCTGAATGAGATCATGGATACAAGAGATGGACCAGCCACGGATCTTTCAGTTGCAGACCCAAGGAGTGAACTCAGGCAGGAACAAAGTCCTATAAAAAGCTCCCTGTCAGCATTTTCATGTGGTTCTGTAGCAGCAGGAGCTGTCACAGGGCCTGGCACCACCAAAAACATTGGTGATGTACGCTTTGGCAACCTGTGCGGGAGGCAGGGTGGGTGAAACCTGTTCAGCGCCTACTGCAGTCGAGGGCCTGGACCATGGCGTGGTCCTGTGGGCCATCATTAGTCCACAGAGCACCAGCTGGGAATCTCTATTCTATATGATCACTGCATATTTTTTGCTCAGGATGCCACAGAGATGTTCACTAATATATTCATCAGGTTTGCAAACGCCCCACCAATGTACATGAGCTTTTTTTACTGCCATGAAAGATGAGATGGAAAATGTACGTTATACCAAAAGCAGAGATTTTAACAGCTGGGGGTTTTGATTTCCTTGTTGAAATTCTTTGTAATTCACTGCCTCCTTCTCATAAAGTCAGTTGTTTGGAAATACACATGTAGCTGGAAGTGCAATGTTCTACGAACTGAAACTGGCACCTTGAGAAAACACCAAAGTTTGATTTTCTTATGCTAAGGTTGGTTTGCCATTGATGAATTTTCCTTGGAAGTCCTAAGAAGCATAGTCAGATGAAACAAGGCACAGCTACGTTGGAATAAAACTCTGTTCATGTTGACCTAGTAGATTTATTTTGCCTCAAGTCCCAAATGAGCTATTCTGTTTGGGAAGGAATAAAGCTGCCTGATACGAGTTTGTGTGTGTGTGTGTGTGTATATATATGTACAAGAGTTTATTTTCTGCAGTCAACATGAATACTTGGCCAAGTTTACAGATTGCAGATGTGGTTTTGCATGAAAGGAACGTTGAAAATGAATTTATGGAGCCTTACTGTTGGTAATGTATGATTCCAGTGATATCTAACATCTAGGAATAAAGAAAGAGCATGCATGAGGTGTGACAAAGGACAAATCAATCCTTTGAACTCCACCTTTTGATTTCAATGAAGTCGTGCCTGTTTCTGAAAGACATGAGTGGTACTGAATGCTTCTAAAGCAGAATTAATAGAGGAGCAATGAAAATAATTTCCAAATGTCTTCTGACAGATTTTAATAAAAACCACATTTATTTGTTTTGACTGAAGATAGATTAAGGAACTCTAATTCTCCCAGATATTGCAGTAGAATGCTTATCATACCTGCATTTCACGGGTGCCAGATTAAACAAGTCTCATTTAGACAATGAGTGTTGCTTGCTGAGTTGCTTTTAGCTTCAAAAGGGGCAATGAAGAGGTTCTGTTTTCGCTTCTGAGGTGGAGGAGGTAGAAAGAAAGGGCAGTGGTAGTTTTAGGGATACAGTAGATGTCATGGCATTTAGCCAGCTGAAGTAAAACATTCTTTCTGCTTCTCATTGACCAGTCCTTTGCTGACATTTGGAAAGTCCACACTTCGACACCAGGGCTTTGACCACCGGAGGTGGACACTAATGGGAAAATGGGACGCTTGGATGAATGGGGTACAAGTGACAAAGCTGCATGCAGTCTTGGTTTAAGTCAAAATTTAATGAGATATTAGATGTTTTTGGTGGTAGTATTAAGAAAAATAGAGAGGGCAATGACAGAGCAATAACTCAGGTCTTCTGTCAGCACCTGATCCTGCAGTGAGGACAGGTCAGAGCACAATCAAATGTTTAGCTGCAAGCACATGGGAAACCTTTGTGTAGCTGGACTTGGAAGGGTCCTGAAATTTCTATCAGCTTCTGCAGAACTGGGATTCTACCACGGAGCAGGATGGGCCTGTGCTGTTACCCCCCTTTATTGACCAGCATGAGAGGCTTGTTGGGCTCAGAAAGGAAGGGGACACACCTGGGGCGCCGCGTGCGGAGGTCTTTAGGTAGGATAGGAAATTTAGCAGAAGATTTCTCTTGTTACAAAGAAACCTAAGGCCAAACCCCCTTGCTTCCCTTCAGGTGAGTGAGGAAACTGGCGATTTCTTCACTGTGCTCAGAGGGAAGTAGGATGGAATGTGTTTGTGCAATGCAGTCACCAGGCATGGCCACACTGCCGTGTTATGTTAGGGAATATGCTTTGGTTTGAAGTTTCTTGGCTCAACCAGGTTGAAGCCAGTGCAGAAGTTCAGCCTAAACATCGTGGTCTGGGAGCTCACGCAGTGTAATGGAAAGGTGACTGGGGGGTCTTGAAAGACATTGCTGTTTAAAGACCTGAGTAGTAGTTTGCATTTTGCCTGTTTGCCAGACTGGCTCGTCTGTTTTTAAGACCCCCTGGATGCTGAGCTGTCTCTGAAACCGGTGCTGGGAATAGGGTGAGGACAGTTTTAAATCTGAGCCAGAGCAGGAGGTTATTTTGCTCTCCATATATACAGTTATATGGTTATGTGTGTATTTCTACTCAGCCAATTTATTGCTTGCTTTCAAAAAGCATATTCCCACCAAGTACTATTAAAATATTTTGTCACATATTTGCAATTACTGTGCGCCTTCCTCTAATTTTCTACCTTGATGAAAGCTGCAAGAAAGAAGACAAAATTTTCAGTGTCTCATGGAATGAGACATAAAGGAGAGTGGGATTTGCAAGTGTGTGCTTTGTTCCGGGAGGGATTAAATGTGGCTGTCCTTGAAGAAAGTACATTTTAGCAAGACAATGAAAAACTCAACAAATTTTAGCAATAAACCATAGTCATCTGAAGATCAAAGGCATTATGTGAAGTGCAGAGAGGGACAGACCAGTACTGCTTTTGAAATGAGGGGGTTTTTTTGGGTAAATGATATCTGCAGGGCACATACTTTGCTGTGATTCTGATTCAAGCAATGGGGCAATGTAGGTAAATTCTTCCACGGGTCCCTCTTTTGAACCTGGTGGTGGAAAACCCCCCGAAGTTTACTTCAGATCATTTCAGTAGTGTAAAAGCTGAAAAGATGCTGAGGGTCTTGTTTTGAGGTAGAAACAACAAAATGGTAAGCGGTGGACCTTTTCACACTGTAAGAGTAGCCCATGTTCCAGTAATTTGCAAATATGTGTGGATGCCAGGGGAATAGAACTGGTCAAATAGTTTCAGACACCTACATCTATTTGATAAATATATATATATATATGTATATATGCGCTTCTTTAAAATTTATTGGTGTCTTCTAGTTGAATTAGATGAAAAACATACCTGGAAATAATTTTGGGAAAAAAGATAAATTGAGGTATCAAGATATTTTCCCTTGTAATTTGAAACTCAATTTTTTTATATTTAAAATAAAACTAGGGAATTTTTCTTTTTGAGCTTCAATGAAACATTGGTTTTGAAACAGTTTTCTTGGGATAGATTTCCTCTTTTCAGAAAATGAAACTTTTTTAAAGTTAAAAATAAGTGTTACAGGAAAAACATATACAATCAAAGAGGGAAAAAATAAAATATCTTTGCACACCTTGGAAGGTCACACAGAGAGACATTTTCACAAGTGGCTCTGAAGGCAGGCCCTGGAAGGGGAGCTGGGTGGAGTGTTACGTTTTGTCCCAGGATGTTTTCGCTCATGAACAATTTTTGTTTTAAAAAGAGAAGCATTAAAACGTGCATGCTCCCAAAAATGGTTTGTAGAAAACACTTCAAATAATTGGTGCCTACATCAATAAATCAATTTTCGAGTCTTCTGAGAATCTTAGATTTTATACTACGTATAAAGAATGTGCATTATATTATACATATTACATATTTTTGTGGCAATGGGAAGAATTTTTAGATAGATTGATGTTATTATCTGGTGGTTCTCAGAGGTTGAACAACAGCTTGTCATTTTTGGGGAGACAGTGAACAGCACTGAGTAGTCGACTTCTTCAAGTGAACCTTCTGGCTGATGACTCATTTTCTTGGACTAATACGGCTTTGCTGGCTAAAGGTCAAACTCTTGACCTGAACTCCATTTCCCAAGTGGCTTCCTCATTTTTGAAAGAGAGATTTGAATTGCAAGCCTTCTGAACGTCCTGCAGTGGCTGTGCCTCAGTCCTTTGAAAGGAGACATGACACTGTAATAAACCTTGGACGTCCTCCCAAGACGTCCATCCATCTCATCTTCTCTGCACGACAGAAAAGTACCCTGATGATGGGGAAAAGTTGCTGCATCAGGGAAACTCCTTATCACTGCTGGGCAATCTCCCCGGTGCTCCTGGGAAGGAAAAGAGGGGAGGAAGAACAGAAATAGTTCTGGATTGTTGTTATTATCCTCCTCAGACTTCCTCATGAGGAAGAGCTTGAGCTTTTGGAGATGAGAGGTGGTGCTGAGGACCATGTAGAAAGGGGAAGCGTGGAGGATGGGCTGGGACATTTGGAGAGGGCATGGGGGTAATGTTGGTGCACAGAGCCTGGAGCAGCCCAGAAGGAAAGAGTGTGCCTTGAGAGGTGCCTTGAGAGGAGACAAGCAGGCTGGGTAGGAGGTGATGAAGGTGCAAATAAATTCAGATATCAAAGCCTGTCTGCTTTGGGGAGGTAAAGCAGGAAAAAGCTTTGGGATTCTTGTTTCTAGCACGTGAGTTGTCATCCTAACAGCCAACTCTTTGTTTTAAATCCCTGATGATGACTCCGCAGACTAAATGCTGCTGCCTGGTACAGTCTTAATTCCTGTGGACACTGTCATCTGCACAGAAACCCAGCATGCTGCTTTGAACTTGCTCTGTAGTGTCCCATTCCTCCTTTGATCCTCGTCTCCCAGCCAGGGGGAACCACATCAGCCCTGCAGCTCACAGGTCCTCCAGCAAAGGAACTGGGGCCAGATTTAGCTGCACATGTGGGCTGAGATGGAAACACTTCTTGGGAGAAAACAGAAGATTTGCTGTTCTGGGTTCTTCAAGGGGTACCCGGTGCTAGGAGTAAACGCTAGATTGGCAAAAAGTCTTGTTACAACTTGCGTTTTAGATATATAGTCTAACTGTGAATTAAAAAGAAAAAAAAGACAAGCAGCAGCAATTGTAGTGTCTCTATCAGATTCACAAAATTAAGATTGCCTTTGAATCTCCACAAAACAACCCCAGACAAATGCGAGGAAAATCACATCAACAACAACAAAATTTTAAATCCCCCAATCTGGGAACAAATCAGAAAGAAAAATACCCCCAGGGAAAGCAAACGAAGAAAATAACCCTCACAAAACCCCTGCCCTCAGCAGTGTTTTAATCCAAACAAGGGGGCAGAAAAAGCCACGAATTCCCCGAAGTCATGCGAGGCTTTGCTGGTACCAGTGATTTTATGGGGAGGGCACTTGGCCGTTGCACCGGCGGGCAGGGATATAAAGCCGCGAGACAGATCTCCATCTGCAAACAGAGCGCCTCAAATAACGTACAAATGCACCTTGGCTTCGTTTCCCTTCAGCCGCCAGCAGCTCCCGAGCCACCTTCGGACGTTTTAGTCAGCATCTGCACGGTGGCTTTCTCTGCAGAGTGGCGGGCTGGGAAACGTGGTTTTGGGGGGGACGTGGGGGGTGGAAATCCTCGGAGTGCAGCGCCGGGGCTAGGATTGCAGAGGAAGCTGAGGCCTCCAGCCCTGCACAGGAAGCAATCTTAGAGCAGGCCTTAAATGCCAGATTCCAGGCAGAGTTTAACTAACCACTGACAGCTCTGTAAACAAAGCAGGGACAAAAAGAGAACAGCTTTCCCTTTTCTGGTAGTCATTTTTGGTTTGGGGGCTGCAGGGGAATTCTGTAATAGTCGGCTTGATGGGATATAAACCGAGGCTGGAAAGGCTTTGTATATGAAGAACTGTAAAGGGGAAAGTACTTCATGGACTAAATCATAAAGAAGAAGGTAGGGCACCGGGAAAACGCGCGGATTAAACTACAAAAAAAATATTGCTACTTTTCGTTCTTTGAGCAGGGTTTATACATAGTTTGACTTCCCCCGGGTGGTATTTAAAAGCAGTGCCTTATTTTTCTTGTTTCTCTTTACATTTTCTTTTTTCCCCCCCTCTTTTCTCTTTTCCATTTCTCTTCCTTTTCTTTCTTTTCTCATTTTCTCTTCACTTTCTTTTTTTTTTTTTTGCACTTCTGAAGAGGGGTGGGAACAAACAGACGGGGACTAACTTTTGCAGAACTTCCAATTATCTGTGCAACTAAAAAAAATAAGAACTCTCTTGTGCAGTGCTTTTACAGCTTGCGGTGAAAAATTGGAAGCTTGAAGTTAGAAATCCTGCTGAATTGTTGCTTTTGTTAGTGGAAAAGACCTGTGACGTTACAAATAGCTAGTCTGCGGCTAGCAGATGTATACAGTCCTTACTTAAAGCATGTTGATTTAATTTTAACTAGGAAACTAAACGCAGGCACGGGCTATGTTTATCCTACAAGACATTTCATTAATCTTGTTTATCTCAGCAATACTGAGGAAGTTGAGTTTTTTGATGGAAAAAGAAAATAGTTACAGCGAAGTTACGACAGCAAAACAAAACTAAAGGGACTCAGTTGGTTAAATGCATCTCTTGCGCTTTCACTCTCATCTAAGTGATCATCTCCCTTTTAGATTTGGATCTTTCCAGAGCTTGGAACGCTTAAACACCCACCATGGATGACTTTGAACGCCGCAGAGAGCTCAGGAGGCAAAAGCGTGAGGAAATGCGCCTGGAAGCAGAGAGGTGAGTTACTGCATATGGAAAATGGTGCTGGTGGCTCGCCTTTGATTAGCAGTGGCTATGAGAATTTCTGCCTTAATTTTCCAAAGAGTCCTTATGCTAACGATATGTGCTATAAAATAGCTTCACCCGATGCTGTGGGAGAGATGAGGGGTGTCTATTGTCTAATTCCCTTAGACTGCTCTAAATGTCTGGCTTCTAGTTATTTTGCGACATGGATAAATGTAAACATCAAAGGTGGAATATGGCCACGTGAAATCATAGATAGGAAAGCTCATCCTTGATGAGCTGCGTGAGCGCTGTGCACAGAAGGGATTGTGTTTGTCAGATATTTATATATGTCAGATATTACATACATTAGAGATAAAATTATAAGATATAAATTGAAAGCTGGGATACACTTGGTATGTGCAGTATAGCATGTGTGTGAATTGTCTGCCATTACTTTGCAATTGCTGTTGTATTTGTACTGCCCGTTGGTTTTTATTCATTTACAGTCACTTTATGTGGGCAGCAAGGGCAGCATTTGCTATCAGTTATTACAGACTTACTTTGGTGAAATGAGAGCAGAATTTGATGTGGGTATGATGATGTCAGTTTATGAAAGAAATACCATGAAAATACTGGGAATGATGTTTCATTAACTAAACCCATTTTACACCTGTACAGTTCTGTTCACTTTAATGAAATTTCACGATTTACACTGCTGTAAGCAGGGAGAAAGGCTCCATTTATTTTTGTAATGTCTTCAGTGATAAAAAGATTTGATTTAGTTTATTAACACTGCACTGATTAAAAAAAATAAAAGCTAGGTTTAAGCACATTTTGTTCTCAGTTTTGTATTTAATTCTGAATAGGGACTTCGTTTTAATTTCTTTCCTTTCCCATGAGCTGACAAAATCATGGTGTTTTGGATTCTGAATACTGCAAAAGAAAAGGTGTTTTTCAGAGAAGTTTTAAATGGAAGCCAGCAGAATGCATTACGTTTTGTGTGCTTACTTGGAGCTTTTTAATAAGGCTCTGCTACATCAGCAATTGTCTGATGGAAGTCAGTGATGCTTGGCGGGGAATCCCTGGCAGATGAGATGCAGAAACTGCCTTTCTTCCCAAAGGAAGTGCTGCCATGCAAAGCTGGGGATGTGAGCTCTCATCAGGCTGTACGCTGAACCCATGAGCCCTGGAAAGCAGCAGCGCTGCCGGCAGATAAATAAACTCCTGTGGAGCGTGGTGGCCAAAGGGAGATGAGGCAGGAGCTTCCCTTTACGCAGCCATCACCTGGCTGGTGACCTCCCCAAAAGGCAGAGCAGCAAATGTGCCAAGGCACTAAGCTGCCTCCTTGCCCCGGAAAGTTTTGCCCCGGGCCTGGGGCAGTGTGTGTGTGTGTTGGGCAGCGTGGGAGGGACTGCAGAGCCCATAAGTGCACGGTATAGAACACGATGGTTATGTACCTGTAGTGCACTTCTGCTGTAAGTAACGCTGTTTAAGGAAAGGCCGAGACCCTAGGGTTTGCTGGGAAGAGAGGCCTTGGGTGATCTGTGGAGGATGTTGGGAGTTGTAGTTTGGGAGGCATTTTCCTACAGAAAAATGCCACTTGACTTCTCTTTGAAGACCTCCAGGCACTTGTGAGTGTGCAGAGGCTGTGGGGTGACCTGGCCTTCAGCCATGTGGTGTGGCTGGTTTGGGCAGGCAGGGACAGCCACAGGGATTGGGGGTAGTGGGCTCTGCTGAAATTTGGGGTGTCAGGTATATCCCATCCCTGCTAATGGGAAGTAGTTTTGCCGTGTCTGGGGTGCTTTGTTGGGGTTTAGTGTGGTGCCTTCATGGAGGAGAGTAGCTTGGTGGCAGCCTGGCCAGAGGAGAAGGGCTTGGTCCTGTGTCCCTCTTTCTCCCGAATCACTGCAGATGCGCTCCATGCCCTTTCCCACACATTTGAAGGCTTTCAACAATAAATTACTGTACGCTAAATCTTGCTGTACTCCCTTTGCTGCTGCCAACTTCAAGCATTCAAGTACAATGAGTCAGACCCCTTAAAAGTCACAAGACTGCTTTAAAAAATCTCAGGATCTTAAAAATAATTTAGTCTGGCCTTTTTATTTTTGGTTCGCCTTAACAATAACAGAGCCTGATTCTCAAGTTTGGATGTGACTCCGGGAGCTGGGAGCTCACAGATCCTGCCCCAGCAAGGGCAACACGGGGCAGGAGCTGAGCTGAGTGTCTGCCCCCATTGCAGTGCTCTCATAGAGGGAAGGGCAGCAGCATTGGGGCACTTATTAACAAATGAATATGTGATGCTGCATTGGTTTTGGTGAATTCAGACTTTTAGGGATTTGAGGATCATCTCTGCCTTTAATAATACGACTACAGCATGTTCACATGTCGTAAGCTACAGAAATCTGCTTGCCAGATTTGCCTCTGAACACTTTCAGGTGTTTTATGACGTGGATTGTGCAGTCCTAAAGCGCAGCATGGAGGTTGGAAATGCTCCTCCACAAGTTCTGAGCACAGGCTATTTCCCTGTGCCTCTCCCATCAATGGGCTTGTAGCCTTGCTGTGGGGAACCCACCACTCGTTGCAAGCATTTCTGCTGGGAGATGGACAGATGGATGACTGTGTAGGCTGTAACATGTTCGCCAGGTCTCCCATATACTGTTTAGGCTTCTTTGAGTAGAACAGTAAAAAGTAGAACAGAAATGCAAGCAGCCGTATCCATCAGCAGGCCAGTTGCAGTGACTCATTTTGCCACCTCCTGAGATAAAAGTACGTGGGAAGCCTGTCTTTCTAGCCTGGTGCCTGTGCCCAAGAAAGACTGAGGGGTGAAAACGTAGCAGCATGGACTCATGGACCACGTGTGTGATATGATAACTTGATGTTATTATGCCTTCGCCAGAGGCCGTGGTAGGGCGGGTGAGGATACATGTGCTGCCAGATTCCCAAGTGTCTGTGATGCTGGAACCACTGATGTCCAGCTATTTAGTCTTTGGAGAAGCTTAGTGTAAGTTCAGCCCTTGAGATCTGTTGTTAGGCCTTGTGTTTTGGGTTTTTTTTTCCATTAGGAATCTGTTGGCAACGATACTTTGTCGTGCTGTGTAGCCCCGGCATGCCAGGTTCATATGCTTAGGACTGATCTTGAGAGGAGAACTCGTTTTGTATTTGGAAGACCGACATTGCATTTCACCCCTGGTATGTGCTGTGGCTAGTAGTTCATGCTGTGGCAACTCAGATAAAAATTGACACCAACTCAGAAAGAAAGCGGGGGTTTTTTTTCATTTTAAGTTCTTATAATTTCAAGGTGTTCCAGACGTTCTGGATTCCCCACACAGGCTCACTGCGCCCACCCAGAAATTTTGTCCAGCCAGAGTTATTTTTTTACTATTTATATTTGTCTGGATCTCTGGAGGCCTATCAACGTGTTTGGAGCAGCACTGCAGACCTGTCTAGGGGGCATGTTTCCAACAGCAGACATATGGGACTTCGTCCAGCTTTCTCCCAGGCTGTCAGATTTATTGCACGTGCTCAGCCTGGCGGGGACCCAGCAGCTTGGGTACCTCAGGGGGGAAGGAGACTTTTCAGGCGCAGGCTGGGAAACCTAGGACAAAGTATAGCAAGTGTTAACTTGTGTCCGTCTGGCAGTTCTGTATCTGCTTTTTACTGGTCAGGTGCGAGGGCAGGGAAAAAAGGACCCTTCAGCCATTGGGGTGATGGGATGTGCCACATCTTTAGCTGCTCTGTGGCAAAACCGAGGCTTTGTCCTGCTCCCCTGGGGCAGAGGGAGTTCTGTGGTTTTATAAAGCCCCGAGGTACCAGTCTGGAGCTGGCTGAAGTCAGTGGGAAGCTTTCCACCGATTTCAGTGGCCTCAGTAGGATTAAGCCCTACCTGAGTTATTCCAGCCAGTTGATTTATGAGGCAGTGGCAGCCCTGAAGGAGCTGGATGAGCGCTTTTCCTTCCCAGCCACAGGGTACGTACTGTGCTGGAGTGTCAGGGCTGTCACAGAAATGGGCTGCACTTAACTGACAGGAAGAATCCCATGTGTAATTGGAGCACAGGGGATTGACTTCTTTCAGCAAGGGAAAAAACAAATACCACCGGCTGCTTTGTGCCTCTTCCTAGGCAGTAAAAGATGTTCTCTCGAACAAAACCATCGGGTTTTGTCATTTTGATGTTGTAAGTGGCACTGGAAGAATTTAGCCTGGGGCTGGGTAGAGTGTGTGTGTGTCTGGAGGGGTGGTGCTTTCTGAGTAGCTCGCTGGTACACTTCAGTCTGCTGCAGCTGCACCGAAAAATTGAGGTGAAATACTTCTTGAAGTGACAATGGGCCTACTTCCTCGACTTCAGCATAGCTGAGAGCAAAAATAAGCCCCTTGAACTCTGAAGAATATTTCTCAGGTTAATCTATGTAGTACTTAAGCCTCTGTTTCAATTGGCTCGCTTGCCATTGTACCAGCAATGAATTTTCACCTCTGCTTTGTGGGTGGTTTTTTTTGTTTGTTGTTCCTTTTTTTTTTGTTTTGTTTGTATTTGTTTTTTTGTTTATTGGCGGGTTTTTGTTGGTTTTTTTTTTTTTTTTTAATTATTCTAGGAAGCTGATCCAATTTGCTGCATTGCCATATCATCGCTACCACAGACTTCAGGAAGGTCTTGGGGTCACTGTCAGGCTGGCCTCCATTTAGCTGAAGCTTAACTTTGAATCTGAATCACAGTTTTGCCCTGCATCATGCCCTTCCCTAAGGGACTGCAGATCATTTCACGGAGAAGGAGAGATGTTGGTCATCCTGCTGTGAAAATAGGGCAAACAGAAAGGTTTATCTAGCATCCAGTCACTGAAAAGGCTCTCTAAAGCCACCACACTACTTTGTAGGCTGTGTAGGGTCTCCTGACAGGGGCCACAGCTGTCCTGACTAAAGGGCTCATCCTTTTGCAGACCAATTAGATATTACTCAATTCACCCTAAAACAGGGTGTGTGAGTAGGACATAGAGAAAAAACACTGCCATAAAGCTGTATGGTTCCTGATAGCATTAACTACTAAAGGCAGTAGGTAAAGATTTCTTTCTTTTCTTTTCAAAAAACAATCCAGCAGCTCAATCACAAACTCCTTCCAGTCTGTCATTTATATAGTTTTGTAAAGCAGTGCAATTCATGTTCGTGGATGTAGGTTGGGAAATGCTCATAGAAATAACCCAGCTTTCAGGGGATGGCAGCAGCCTGCAGGAGGCTGAAAGTCTCTTGGGGTAGTAAACTGCTTCATGCAACTGCTGCTCTAACAAGACACATTGTTAATCCCAAAATTTTCCTTCATACAACTGAAAAAGAACTCAAGTGAATTTCAGTCCAGACCCATGAAGGTATGTAGAGAACCAGAAAGACATTTAAGATCCTTTTTACTGTTCCTGTTGAGCCTGTTGTAGCTCTGGTAAGCGTACAACGGACTGATTCAGCAAGTTAAGAAGGTAAAACCAGCAGGGTGCATCTTTTCAGGACAATGAGAAGCACGTTTCTTACCTTCTGGAGAGGTCAAGGTTGGACACATTTGTTTCCATAGCATCCTAATGCTTCTGGTGAGCAAGGAAGTGTCATCTTTGGCAGCCGCAGAAAGTAAAAAATTTCCTTCTCCTGTCCAGGACAGTGAGGGTAAGTATGTGTCCATGTTAGATCGACATTGAATGATCACAAATAACTTTTGAAGCTGTTTTTCATTCCTGCAGTGGAGTTATCCCTGGTATGGGGTGTACATTAGTGAGAAATGTTAAACAGTGTTGAGACTTTAGGAATTACACGAAAATGGTTCCTTTCTGGTTTCCTTTTCCTTGAAACACTAGGACTTGCCCATTTCTTGTTGTCAAGCATCTGGTTATGTTTTTATTGAGAGTTTTTAGAGACTATGCTTCAATTCAGGTTTGTGTTGAGGAAAGGAGAATATGATCTCAATACAAGTTTTCAATGAATGCATGTTTGAACATAAGAGAAGCTGGCTGCAGAGGTGTTCCATGGCATTTCCAAGCGTTCATGTTTTATTTCCGAACTGTAAGAAAAGTTAAGCCTCTGTCCTCTTAAGAGCTGTGCTCGTCTGTTCCAAGCCTCTTTTGCTGCTAGAATAAAACCTACAGGGGTTTTATCTCTCCATGAACTTCATATATCCTGAAGTTGCAAATACTTTGAGGATTTCTGTTTGTTGTTCTGTAAAATGCTCACTTTTTGGTAGAGCTGAGACATGACGTCTTCTGCCCAGGAGTTAAATATTAAGACACTGAATAAATAAGATTAGAGATGCGTGAGAGTTGAGAACAAATTGAAGCGGAGTGCTCCAGCTGTTAACCTGTCTTCACAGCTGCCTGGAATTCCAGGACTGACAGGACATATTTGGATTGTTGAGGTGGGTTTGGCCCTTCACAGTCCATCTCTGTTGTGCAGTGCCTGGAGTTCATTCTTAACCCGGGCAGAAAAGCATGACCCAGTGGCTCATTAAAACCTTCTCTACTGCAGTCATTCTCAAGTGAGAGTGGATCCTAAACAAATCTTTGCTATTGTAGCATTTCAAATGCCCTGGAGGAAATAACCAAACGTATGGAAAGCTCAGTAGAATTTAGTGGCTAATTTTTGTGGTTTTCAGATTATGTTTTCTTTAAAGTCGTTACGGAGAAATGTTTCATAAAAGCAACTTTGTTCTTCCAAAGAGCTAGATATACGGAGTATAGACTTCACTGAGCTGAACCCGCTGCAATTCCTAAGCAGACAGCAAAATCAGCTCCTTAGTATTTCATGAGGTAATCCAGACGTATGTCAAGATCATTCTGTAATCTGTGTACTACGTGTACTGTACCAGCCAAGCTTTTAGGAGCACAGCTCCAATCTAGCACCCAGACAGCTGGCAAAATGCCCCGTCTTTCATCTCTTAGAACACCAAGGAATTTTGGAAATTCTTGTGTGAAAAGAGCCCCCTCCAATCCTATAACCAGGTAACCCATGTGCTGTCAAAGGGAAATCTGCCCTTTGTTTCCTACTGTAAATTTTGTAGCTTTAACTGGACTGAAGTCCTTCATGAGCTGGTGTTGGAGTGAGAGCTGCTCTGGACCCAGGCCCAGAGGAAAGCCAAAGCACAGGGGTTGAATTAAAACCTTTGGATAAGCTGAGATACATGAAGTCACACCAAAGTGAAATAGAAATATAGATTTTTAACTTTTAGTAGAAATATATGCTAAGTGCTTTAAACATTGAAAAGCTGCAGCAAAGAGACCTTAAACACAGTCTGTACTGCAGCAGTGTTACCTCTTCACAAAATTTCTTTACTTTAGACAAAACATAGATGGAACTATGCTGTTCACATTTTTTAGATGGAGTGTTCACATAAACAATAAGAGCTGATAGAAACTATATAGGCAAATCTGTGTAATACGTATGTAATACTTGTGTAAGATTTATGATCATCAGAATTAGACCAGGATAGGTTAAGAAAAGAAAAACTAGAATCGTGTGTTACTTTGATTGTCAGTTAACAAATATAATCCACACTTCTGTAAGTTTAGAAAATACAAAAAAAGAAGAAAAAGAAGAAGCTGTTTAGCCTGCTGCTTCTGTTGCTGTTTGGCCTTATCGTGTATTCCCTTCCAACTCTACCTTCAGAAAACTATGGAACTATGAAATGAAGGACTTTAGCAAGACAGCAGCCTCCTCTGCTCTTTCAGCTTCGGCCGAAAAGGAAGGGTGTCTCGTCAAAAGCTCAACAAGCTGGATCTTATTTAAATATCTAATAAGTACAGGCGTGGAGGCCCAGCTTTTGGTGCTCATTATTGATAATTCTGACAAGCATGCCTGCTTAAAAGAGCACCATGTGAGGAGCAGTATAACGTGGTACTTTATCATGATTTTCAGAATTAGACCAAAACATAGGTACTGCACAAAGAAAATCGTGAGTCTGAAGAAATGTAGCTGATGCAGTACAAGTAAGTGTCAGTGGCTTTCCTGCCATGGTTATGTTGAAAAATTACATCTCTTTAGTATCTTAGATGCAAACTGGCAGTATGCAGTCTATTAAGCCAGGGTGGACTGCAGCCCTCTTGCATCTCTGTCACTGCACCTTCAAACAGTGTAAGTCGTATCTGCCGCCAGAATTTTCTCATACAAAAGACTTCAGATGCTTGACATGCAAAAAAGCTGCGTTAAGTGAACGTTGGCCTAAGGTTGTGAAGGCACAGAGCCTTCAAACTTCCTGGACCATCCACGGCAGGGCACGCAGCTTAACTTCTGTTAACTCCATGTGGCAGAGACCAGAGGCACTGTTCTAAACTGACTCAGAGTAAAAGAAGTTCCGTTCTTGGTCCCCGGTCTACTTTTGTCAGACTCTTAGGCAGGGAAATCCCTATATTTCTGTATTTCTTCCTAGACAACAAGTATGTAACTGAGGCCTCAGCTGCTTAGTCATTTTCCATGTGCCTGATAGCCACAACTAGTGCAAGGGGCAGAGTTAATTTAATTCATTGTATAAAGCATTCTCACGCCATCATGTATACCTCATCACACAAATGCAGCTGCTTGCAAATGAGTTGGCTGAAAGATCTACATTAACCCTTCTTTCGATTAAATAAGGCCTTATGTTTAATAGCGATGCTCTGCAGCAATTTTCATGTAGTTTAAAGAAAAGCAAAAGGAATACTGTGTTGTTCCCATGCAAGAGAAGCTGATGATTGAATATCCCTGTGTCTTGGGAAAAGTTTTAAGGAATACTGTTCAGGCAAATACGTTTGATGTATTTACTTGCAGTAACATTCTGTAGGCTGCATATGTGTGTTGCAAGGGTCTGGACAGAAGAAGAACTAAAGGCAGCCTCTAAAACTGCAAATTTGCAGACTTGGAGTGGTGTCTCTTAGTTATCACATTTAAATGCCTTCTTCTAAGAGAACAAGAACATTGTTGAACTTGTTGCTTAATTATGTTACTATTCTTCAGAGCATTCTGGGCTCAGAATGGTAGAAGTTATTAGACATGAGACAAATTGCAGTTATTGCCCAGCTGTAAGACTC
The DNA here is from genome assembly GCA_013397725.1 of Rhagologus leucostigma. NCBI lineage: Eukaryota > Metazoa > Chordata > Aves > Passeriformes > Rhagologus > Rhagologus leucostigma. The sequence goes on from VZTD01004423.1 coordinate 280,294, forward strand.
TCTAAGGAGTGATGTGAAAATAAATTTAGCCAGTGTGTTTCTAGGAGCATCTGCTTCTCAGTGTGATTTTGCATTTTATTAACGTCTTTATGATCTAATATCTGAAATTAAACCAGATAATCAGAAGATGAGATTTCCCTTTCAAAAGCTGAGGCCGATTGGTTTGCAGGGGTAACAGATTAAATGAAGTCAAATGCTAACAAGTTTTGCACACGAATAAGCAGAGTTATGTAAACACTATCAGACTGCTGGCAGCCTGGGCAAAGCCATCCCTTCACAGCTCAGTTCAAAGAACCATAGAGGAAAAATGTGATTTGCAAATGAAACTCCAAACTGATTTCAACTCGCAGAAGCATCTCATTTGGTCAATTAGCTTCTGCATTTTTGGCTTTGTGCCTTTAAACAAGTTTTTAATTACTGAAGATAAATGTTTATAAGCGGTTTTATTTCTCTCATCGTAACCTACTTATTAGCTCGTGCTAAACAAGGAAAATCCCTCTTGCCAGCAGATTGTCCTTGTGTGATCAAGGTCTTTCATAGCACGAAGGAAGTCACCAGGTGGCTGTGCTTCTTGGGCAAATTAATTCATCAGCACACAGCTCAAGAAAATAATCCTGGCCAGAAATAAGGTCAGTGGGCAACTATACCTTAGGAAAGAAGTCTAGTGACAGCACAGTGCCCAGGAATGCTGGCAGGGAGCCTGACCAGAGGGTCAGGTCAACACTAGTGATACAGCTACAGATTAGAAGGAGCAGTAGTTGTGTTGGTGTTGCAGCTGAGCCCTTCTCTTCCTGGGGAGCAGAGAGGGTGATGGGAAGTGGAAAAGTAAGCAGGATGCATTTTTTTTTTGTTTATTGGGAAGTATAAACCAGTGGGTAGTGTATGTGACAGTTAAAGGTTAGCTCCATCTTGGTTGACATTAAGGAAATATAAATAGATGCTGTTTTGCTCCTCTTTATGTCAAAACTTGCTGGTTGGTCCAAATAAACTCACTTATTAATAGTCTTTGCTGGATAATCTTGAATAAAAGGCCAGCAGGTTTTTCATGCTGGCATAGAAAATCAAGGGAAGGCTGCAACTCAATAGCAAGTTGAGACTGTCTTTTGGCTTGGGATTTTGTTTTCTGGGTTTTTTTTCTCTGACATTTTCTGAAAACATGCCTCAGTTTCCTTTAAGGTAGCTTGTGACCCATTTTCAATGCAGACATAACTTAAGCAAACAGCCAGGACTACTCTAGCAAAGGTTATCTTCTAGGTGGACTGTGTTCTTGTGCTGAGACCAAAAGAGGTGCTCTAAACCGGTACCCGAAAGCAGGGCTTCTTCAAAGGCTTGGTTAAGTTACTTCTTTGTGCTACTACTTCCCTCTTCCACCAGATTGGGACAACATTTTGGTCTATGGATTGATTGAATTGAGTGAGTGCTCCCTCCTTAGTGAGCCCTCTTTGTATGATCTAAACCTGATGCATAGATATCATGGTCAATTTTAAAGTCAATTAAATGCACGCAGTGGAAAGAAACCAAATTACCATGACTCGATTTACTGCTTGTCAGCTGAGCCTCTTGCAAGTCAGGTCTTACTGTGGAACAGCATGGGAGGGTAAGCCGAGTCACATTTGGACTGAGAGGTTTGCACAGATTTAATGCACTTGGTTTCAAACCAGGTTTGAGGTAATTTTCTGCTATTTCTGCGCACAAGCAAGGACTCTGTAGCTGTGATGGACTTCTAAAGTTGCTGCAGAGGTGGCTGAGAACATGAACAGTTATGTGTTCACGAGACATACAGCTTTCTACCACAACGCAGGTTCCTATGTGTAATAGCTTAATTTGGAGAAAATACATCTTTTGGGGTTGGGAGGATGTTTCTGAGCAGAATTCCAATGAGCAGACAGTGTTAACAGGAGCAAGCTGGTTTCATTTATAACACTGTCAGCCCTCTAGTGATATGGAGAAGATCAGATACTCAGTGTATCAATCCTGGGAACTTCTGAAAGGCAGTGTTATAATTATAGTGGTGAGAAAGATATAGGGCTGAAGCTGGCTCCAGAGCAGAATGCTTACTTAATATAAAGAGTAAAACTTGTTCCATCTGTGTTTTTTAGCAGAGAAAAGAAATAAGGTGGTATAAATGGCTTTAAATGAAATGGACCTTTTGGGAGGGGGGAAAAACAACAAGCAACAAACTTCATACATTTGTTTTTGATCTTCACCTGAATTTCAAAACTGTTGATCAAAACTTAGCCATCAGATTTTCACAGAAATGCTTACAGCTGGGAGGTGAACCACCACAAAAGGCTGCTTCTATTCTTCTCACTTAGTGCATATCATTTCCTCAGAGGACCAGAGCACAGCAGAGACTGGAGAGGAAAGCCCTCTTCACGATCCATATACAGAAGATTTTTTGTCCTTGTGCCTCCTCAGGAGATGATTATACCATTGTATTGGCATGCCACATCATGCCATCCCTCAAGATGAAGTCCTCAACCTCCAGTCTGATTTCTCCCTTTTTCCCATGTAGAAAATGTTTGACTGGTTAGAAATGAAAAAAAAAAATATCACATGTGTATTTCCACAGGAATAGGATGACTGTAGTCTCTTTAGAATAGGTTTCTTTTCCTGGCCTGTAATCCCCAAGCTGAACAGTCCTCACAGCTTTTGCAAGTTCATTTTCAGCCTACACAAAATGACAAGCTTGTTCTGGGCGCTTTTGCTCAGATCATTCCCGAGATTCTGCAGCAGCTACTACTTCGGTGTCTTAATAAGGCAGTACCATAGCTGGGAAAGACAAGGAGATGGATTTTCTAAACACTGGCTACACATGGATTCCTTTTATGGTCCAGCTCGCACAGTGGGGTATTCCTCTGAAGGTCAGAGACATGGATAACAAAGTGCTTCCCACTGCAGCTTATTTTTTGAGTGCAGGCATCATGTGTCTGGTGCCACATATCCAGGCTGTTCTAGAAGGAGAAAGAAATAGTTGGGTAGGGAAGCGTGGAAAGAAGGGGAAAAAGCAGGGCCTGAAGTTCTGTGTGTTTTGTGTTGATGCCATTGCTGCACTCCCTGGGGCTGCAGGATGTATTTGTGGCTGTCGTGTGGAGAATGTGTCTGCGTGTGCTGATATCCCACAAAAAATGTCCCTAAGAATCTCCTCTGTAGGATTTCAGGGATCAGGTCATCCCACAGCAATACCAAGGGCAAATTTTCATGTCATGGCCATGAATTTGGCTCTTCATTCTCCCAGCAAAATGAGGTAGAGTGCTAATGACCTTTTCAAACCGGTGAGTTATGATAGCTGGAGGGTTTGTCTGTGCTGGAATGCCACAAGATGAATTTGTTTAAGGAAAAGGTTTAATTCCGCCCCCCTTCCCCTTCTCTCTTGTACAAGCTAGAGAGTCTTTTCCCTCATTAGCATGTAATCATCTTAGACTGGAGGGGTGAGTAAGTTCCTTCAGGGCTATAGTCTCATTTCTCACCCAAATTTTTGATGGAATGGATGAGTCATTTCAATATTCTAACGAGAAGGAGTATATTGGTGATTAAATTAATATGAGAAAACCTCCTACTAAGTAATGAAAATACCATCATGTTTTTTCAGGCCTGAATGTAAGTGCAGGATACACACAAATTGAATGAAGAAAATATAACTGCAAGGCAAACCTGAAATATTTAGGCAAATTCAATGGACCTGTATGTAATCTAATTTTTCGTTTACTGATTATTATCAGATGGACTAATACAGTACCTAATAAACTATGCAAATAATGAAAGACTTCAACTGTGTCACCAGCTCTGACACTGTTTGAGTAAAGAGAAGTGCTTGAAGGTGTTGTTTTGGTGACTCATATCTTGAAAGTCTGACTTTCTTCATCTGTTTCCCTGTTGCTTTGCAGGCTCCATCCTGATTTCACCTATCGTGCTCTCATCATACTTACAATGAGATCCTGATGTACTGCCTTTGATATCGTTATAGGTCTTGCATGCTTGTGGTTATGCTGACTTTGGAGGAAATGTGACTTCTCAGTCTGCTGGCTGTGTGGTTTTGCTGGATATAATATCTTGCTTTGAGGAGATAAAGGCATAAATGCACAGAAGTGGAGCAAAGACCACAAAACATGCAGTTTAGTTGATGAAAGCTTTTAAAGTCCTATCCTTGCTTGAAGATAACAGAAGAATTCTGAAATTCAAGCAAATATCAATGAAATATGTTTTAAAGCAGGGTAGTTCTAGGAGGAAATGGTTGGCTGCCAGTTAAACTCAGGGGACCCATTTAACAAGCTGTATGAAAAATTCAAAGCTATTCCATGTTAAGTTGTGTTCTGTGTTTCAAGGCTTGCCCTCATTTCAGTCTGAATCCTGTTTTCGGTGGTTGTGCACGTTTAGTGATTACGCTGGATTTGAGGGATTGGTATAACCGAGAGCAGAGATCATCTGTCCTGTCCTCATTACACTGCTGGAAGAAATTCTGGTAAGATGCCTTGGTGACTAGGAATGACTTTTCAATCACCAACCCATCTTCATTTATTTATTGGTTGTTCTTCCCTCAACTCTGGCTGTACCCTGTCATCAGTTTTTAAGCCAAATTCTTTATGGAAGTCAATAGGGAGTCCTGCGCAAAGGGAAATGACATAATGTTGCCCTTTAGTCCTACCTACAGAGAAGCAGACTCGGGAAACATACACATTTTCCTAATTACCAAGCACTGAATTTACAGCATGTGTTCATTTTCTATCGACATCCGGCAGCTACCCAACATATTGTGAACTCGACCGTTTGTATTCCAGACAATTGTTTTTAATAAAAATATTCTGGATGTTGTCTTTATTTGGCTTGCATATGGTAAATGTTGAGGTCTTCAGTCCTCTGAGGTAAAGAATGTGCCATTTTAATGGGCAACATGGAGTGTTCTCAGCTAAAAATATTTCCTTGTCCCGCTGGAGTGCATGATTTTGTAGGCTGCCACCTTTTGCACAACCAGAAACTGCATTTTGCTGGACATGTGTGTCTCTATAGTTTGTAAAACACTTTTGATATGAAAGATGCTTCTGTAAAAGTGAGGTATTATCACATGAACTGTCACCTTTTACAAGGAAAGGGCTTCTGTGCTCGTGGCCTACTTCTGCAGTGCCTTCAAGTTGTTCTTCTGCAGCACAGGATAAACAGAGTTGCAGAATGGGTTTAAAATTAAGACTTTGCTAATAGGACAACCTCTTTGCTGGTTAGAATTCAGACTCTTTAAAGCTTAAATTCATAATTAGATGAAGTAAGGATGTAAGCATAAAGAAATCTGGCCGGAGCAGACTGTTTGAAAGGTAGCTGAAAGTGATTCCTTCTGTTGGGAAGAGTAATGCCATTTTTACTGCTTTTTCTTCTTCTTTTAGCACTGTAGTGCCTCTCGTGATGAAAGCTGCTTTGTACATCTCCATAACCAGAGCATCTGGCATCTTGTCAATTACTTACTAAATGTATATATCCCCGCATCATCCTTTTAGCAGGGTAGTGCTGTTCCTTTAGCTTTCCAAATCGGGGATGACGAGGGACTCGGCCACAAACCTATCAGAGGGAATGTATTAATGCTTTTTGCTTGTCTCTTTGCTTATGAGATCTTCTCCAGGTTGCAGAATTTGGAGAATGATGTACAAATCACCCAGGCCCACGGTTTTTAGCACCGTCACTTTGGTACAGGCCACTTTTAGAAGGAGAAGCCATGAAAAGCAGCCTCAGTCATAGACTTCAGGAATCCTTCTCCGTAAGTTTTAAGGTCTTTGGAGGTTGGCCCACCTCTGTTACATTTAATAAGAGCTCTGTGCATGTTTTATTGCAGGGAAAATTGCATGTGGAGTCATTGCTTATCTCTGCCACTCACTGTGGACTCCTGGATAGGGAGATGTTGCAGTGTGTCTGCTGATGACTTCTGCTGGCAAGGGAGGGTGATAAGGTGGATGGCCTGATAATGCTGGACTTCTTGGCTGCTGGGTGGCTGGCACTGAGATGGCATGAGGTGATTTGTGTAGGCTACAGGGCTTTTATGGAGCAGCTGTGGTCTTAATAAATATTTTCAGAAGCTGGAGAGGAGTAACATGTCCTTGTAACCCCTTTCCACAGGATTTTGTGGGATTTCACCTCTACAGATTTTGGTTGAGGAGACTGAAGAGTATTTCAAATGCCTGTGTGAGCTTTAGAGTGACATCTTGAATGGTCAGTGGATAGGGCACTTTAATGTTGCTGAGCATCTGTGTGAGAGGAGGACGTGGAAGACATCTGGAGACTTGTTCTGTCCAAAACTAAAAAACATGATGCTGATTTTTGGGAAAGCAATCAGAAAATAGGGCAGGAGCAATACCAGACCCTTTGACTGAAGGTACTCTTCTGCCATTTGTGAACTCGATTCATCATCTGGGATAGCAGCTATGGCCATATCAGATTAGTATTTTTTCCCTGTTTTTGTCTTCTTCTTTTATTTTTTTTTTCTTTTTTTCCCTTAAACCGGAACCATGACCCTGTTTCTTGTAAATGTGCCTTTGTCATCACGGGTTTAGGCTGTCATAACACATTTTACCTCAAGCTCCATCTTTAATCACTTAGTGGCAGACCTGGGAATAGAAGCCATGTCTCAGCCACAGGACCACATCGTCTCTGCAAGGCAGAGAAGAACAGCTGGGAGCTTTCTTACAGAACAGCCTGCTCTGCCGTTTGCTTGCAAGCTGTACTTTGGCTCTCTCATAGACCGGGGCAAATGCAACTTCACCTCGTAGCAAAGAGCAGCCTGAGTCTCAAAAGACACAGAAGTGCCTGCAACCTTGTTCAGGCACAAGAGGGGAATGTGGCAGCTGAGCCTGTGCGTTTAGTGAATGTTGGGAACAGATAATAAATTAAGACTTTTAGGGGTGAAAAAGAAAGGTTGCTTATGTAACTCAAATCCATTTGTTAGACTTCCTCCTCCCTAGCCTCGTTCCCCATTATTTATCAATTAAATATGCTGAGAGTAGTGAGCTGCTGACCACAAAATTGGGGAAGGGGCGGGGTGGGTGGGATAATAGCTGTTATCCTGTTCCAACAGCTATAATATGGATACCAGAAAGAATGAGAGTCAGATGTAGATGATGCTGTTGAGTTGCCATTGGTAGAACAGAATGTACTGTACTATCCAGCTATGGTTGTTGCTGTGTCTAAAACCGTACACCAGGAGTGAAATGCGGATGTCAGTCTCTGTAGCACTTGTGTGGTTTATAGGCTCCTCATTACGTTGCTAAACTGTGTGCAATAGATTAAACTGCCATTAAAATTCATGTCTGAAACCACCTTATTCTGCTGCACAGGCTTTCCTCTGCGTCCACTGAGAGTTGCATGCAAGTGAAGAGAGTCTTATCATTCAGGCACTCCAAGGTGTGTTTGCTATTCCTACTGTCAGCAAAATTCTGATTGACTTCGTTACGAAAACGGGATGAAATGCTTGTAGGGTTGTTTTTCGTGAAAACCTGGATGGGTGATGGGGAGCTAGGAAAAGAGTGCTGAAAACTGGGAATGCTTATCCCAAACCCTTTTTCATGTACGAAATGGAAGGGGAGGGGGACAAATTCTACATTTCCTGCAAGGTGACAATGAGCGGCTCCGGTTTCTCCTGATGGAGAACATTCTCTGACGATTGCTCCATTAAGAAATAAGGGTAGAGGCCTTGCCTTCACTGAGCTGTGAGCCTGGTGTCCCTAAATTGTGCTTAGTAACCCCTCTTTTGCTGTACTTCAAATTAGTGTTTTAATGTAGGCTGTCATAACACATTTTACTAGGTGTATTTAACTTCAAATCAGTGTTTTTCAGTACTATTTGGAGTCACAAATTGGAAACCAACATCAAAAACTTAAACTAAATGTGAACTTAAAGCTTGTTTAAGTTGTTATTCTTTTATTGAACAGCAGCTCAGTGCAAATAATGGCTTTTAAAAGTCTTTTTTAAATTCAAGTATTAACTTGAATTGAAGGAGCGGAAGTGAAACCAAACCAAAGCTGAGCTGAAAAGTATACATTAGTTGAACTTTATGAGCAGAACCGTACTGCAAAGTTGCTAACACGTGTGCAGTGAAGGGAGAGACCTCTGCTCTGAAATTCTTGCAGTCTTAATTAACACAGGGTGTGCACAGCTGATTGACAGTGAAATGGCAGAACACAGAGTCAGGCAATTACAGATAACACAAACTGTGGTCACGACTCATCAGATTGACTGTGGAGTCATTGGCAAATGTGACCCAGACACAGGGATTGCACTGAAAGACAAGTTTTATAGGAAGACCTGGAAATGGACAAAGCAAGATCTCTCACCTAACCTCTACGCTCCAAGAAGTTACTGAGACAAAAAGGAAGGACACAGTTCCTTGGGGGAGTTAAGGTGGGGCATTTGTGACCCTGTTAGACCCATCTAATGGAACACATGCCCTTTATCATGTACAGGTGTGGGGATCCCTTGCCTCACTTGGATCACAGGTGTGCCTTGTCCTAAAAAACCATACCAGCAGTGCCTGCAATCTGCTATCATGAGCTTTCTCAGTGAAATTTCCCATGGATTTTAAAAGTATATTTACAAGCAATTTTATTTTTCCTAGTTCAAGGCCGAAGGCAACCAAAACAATAAGAATGTATGTTGGCAAGTACAGGGAGTGATTAGACCAACGCTAGTAAAAAGATTTAAAAGTGGAAGAACATACTAGGAGGAGTAAACTTTTTAAGCATCTCCCATGAGTCGAGTTGCTGGCACATGACTCTGCCACAGGTGGTTTCCCAGTGGTGCAGGATCATATCCACGGTGTGGGGGTCCTAACATGGTCCCTTCCTGGATTGTCCCAGGCAATCCTGGCTCCAGACTTGCTGTGAGAGAGCTCCTGGGCAAGCAAGGTGGGGCTGAGAAACTTGCACGCTCTTTATTTCAGCTCAGCACCTCGCCTTGCAGTGCTCAGGTGTCGCCTTTATGACAATGGGTATTTGGCCTGTGATAAATGTACCAAGGGTTTTATTCTTCCCTCCCCTGGGTGCTTAAAGCTCCATTGTCAGCATTCAGGAAAGCCGTGTTTAGACTGAGTTGGGAACAGGTACCAATATGGCTAGCTGACGCAAGAGTGGTTTATTTTCCATTTTAATAGTTCTTTAAACAGGTCCTGCATTTGTATATAGCTCCTTTGTTGGAATAAAAATCTTTGTTGGAGGCTACCAGACAGCTATAAATAGCTGTCGTGAGTATTTATGCTGAGGATAATCTCAGGAGAAGATATTTTTAACTCCGCACATTGTTTAGAGTAGGAAATTCTTTTAATGCCCACATTTTCCATTCCCAGTGCCATTAGCTTTTCCCCACCCCCTCTTATGATGTGTGCCTTGCTCTCTCTTTCTCCCTCTTACTTCCTTTAAGGTTCAAGGTTACAGCCAATCCTCTCCAGAGGCAGACTTGAGTTTATTATTTTTTTTAAAGGAAAATGCTAACTTTGGCCTTTTGTGACTGTGTGGGAATTCAGCTCGTTTCATGGGGCTATCAGAACGTAAACGATCTGTAATGTAAAAGAATCTCACCAGGCTGTCACCGTAAACTGGGCAATGAATGAGCACTTTATTTCTCTCGCCCGTGGAACCCGTGTGCTTGTTAGAATAACAGTGGCCAATCTATTTTATAATCCCACAGAAAGTATTCCACTTCTTTTTTTTTTGGCAAGTTTGTGAGAGCTGCTACTTGTACCAATACTTAAGTTAATGCTGGACCAGAAAAAAAAAAAAATAAAGGCATTATACTGAACTATACTCATAAACTTAAAAATATGGTCCACAGCAAAGCTTGTTCTTACACAAGTCAATGTGTAATCGCAATCTACAAAATCAGCAAATACGTGTTAAGTTGAAAGTGAGGTGTAGGCTGTGGGCCAGATTGAAAGCAGGTATAATTTGACACAATTTGAAGTGCAGCCTTTGAGAGAAGTTCACTGTTTACCTGTGATGCAATCTAGTCAGACCTTTTTTATTTTTTCACGATTCTTTTTAGTCCTAAAAGAGAGTGACACATGCAAAGCCTAACAATTAATTGGAATTAGGTAGCTTCTAGACAGGGGAAGCCTAGATTGTCAGTATGAAGGATTATTTGACAGCAAAAAATAGGTGAGGTCTGTCCTGTACACAGAGTTAGATTTTAAAAGGTACTTCAATACCTTGTGAGATTTGCCTTTGAAATCTCTTTTGATCTCATGGGGCTGCACAGAAGACAATCTGTGTGCTCCTGAGAACCTCACCCAAGCTCCCTGCTACTGCCAGCAGCCCTGGAGCATCTTTTAGCCTTTATGAGGGGATGGTGCTTTTTAAGAAGATGAAAGATATTTCAAGCCTCACTTTCTCTGCAGGGTTGATAAGGATTTGTAGCCTGTAACCTACCTGCCCTTGTTTGTCAAACAGTGCTGTTGACTTCATGGGAGTTGTATTTTTTTTTTTTTTTTGACAGCTTGTGTTACTGTTAATTTGGCTATTTTATTTGTGTTTGTCACATAAATATGTAGGCAGATGTGCACACATGCACTGCAGTTTTGAAATGCTGCTGTGCTGGAGGCAAGGGCTGCTGGTCACACAGCTCATTTGCTGCACTAATGGTTAAAGAAAAGGAATTGTGAGGACAGGACAATTAAAAAAAAAAAACCCTTCACTGCTGACTGCACCTCGATTTGGGCTGCTGAGTGAGCAATGTCATGATCACAGAGATCAGGGCTTAATTTTCTATCTGTAATGTTGTTTGCCTGAAGATCAGAGGTTATTAAACATTACTATTAAACAGAAAATTTGACCTTCCAGGCTATGTAAATGTTAGAGTAAGGGGCTTGGTGAGTGGAGAGAGGCTGACTGCTCAGATACACCTCGCCTAGGGAAGCTGTGGCCCATGCCAAGCAGACCAGCAAAAGGGCTGGGACCTTCTGCCCAAAGGCAGATTTCTGTAGTCTTGGAAGGTCTTTGCTGAAAACCATCAAGAACCCACCTGGATGAGAACCCTGGGAAGTACAATAGGAAATAGGCAGTGGGCTCAGTTACTCTGGGGGAACTCCCGCAGGCAAAATCCAGGAGAAAAAGCAACAACCAGATGGAGGCAGGACTTGGTGCTGTGCCTTACTGCAGAGTCAGTACTGGCCGTGTTATTCCAGCAGGGAGGCCAGAAACCCCTGGAGGTCAGCAAGAAGAAAGGTGGTGGGTTGCAGCCACAGCCATGTCTTGGCTCCCGAGGCAAAGGCGGCAGGGTGTGTCCCGAATGGAAGTTTTCTGCATGTGCCACAGCCTGGACTCAGAGGTGGCTTTGCTGAGTTAGCTTGCAAGGGTGCCAGGTGTGATGAGTCCACTAAAACCTGGCTGCAGACCTCCAAGTTTCTTACATTCCCAGTTTATGGGATGTAGTCAAATGATTTCTTTCACAGTTACCTTGCCTTTCTTATCTGATGAAGCCGTGGCTTTATTCAGTCTTAGTATTTTTTCTCCTTTCTCTGTTGTTTAGAATGTGACTAGATCAAATTTCTCCCTTCTGTCATGACCATTAGTAGTTCAATATTTTTTTTTTAAGTGAAGCTTTTTTCAACAATAAAATCTCTCCCAGACTGTAGTTATATAATATTCAAGGTCACAGTAATCATAACAGAATCTGCCTCACTTAGTAGGACTGTGGTCATGGAAATGAAAATGCCCCGGCAGGATTTTTTTTTGCAGGATTTTGCTACTGCACACATAATTCATGAGCCTTGATCCATGAAAGATGATGCCATTTTTAGGTCTGTTGCACTGAGCTGCTTAGTATCCTAAATTTTTTAGTTGTGAGGTAGAAGTAAAAAGCCTTTGGGCTTCTTCTCACAGAGCCTAAGGAAAGAAAAATGTTGAAACTACAGAATTTTTTGATATTGCTGTTGTATGCACACTAAGTGGCTTTGAATCCAAAATGTCATATGATTAAAAATCAGCCTGTTTATAGATGTACAGGGCCTTCACAGAGATGTTTTGTGTTATTATGCCTTGGGTTCCCTCTATGTCCTCCCTGCTGTCTTCTCAGCACCACGGTCCTCCATCTCTAGCTCACAATCATCCTCATAGGAACTATTCATGTCAGAGCAAAAGCTTTACTGTGCCTTTGGTGGTTTCACTGTGGGTGGAGGAATGGTGACCCAGGGGGAAGCTGACCAGCTGTAAAACTCGTGGCATTCTCTTCATTCATATTTTTCTATTTCTGATATTCTTTTTCCTCTATCCCGGATGGCTGGGGATATATTTGGTCTTTGAAAATTGGGAGGCTGTATGTGACAATTTTCAGGAATGTCGGGACAAGAAATTTGGCGCAAATTTCACTGAAAGAAGAACTTGTTGCCAAAGGGATCCCCTCTTCAAGTGCCTTCTGACATGAAAACACAACTAAGCCCTCAGTATTGAAAAGTTTATTGTAAACAAAGAGCCGTGTCCACTTGCTGCTTATGGGCTCCCCTCCGTGAAGTAAACACAGGATGTGATTGCCTGGGGGCCCTGTCATCAGTGAAGCTGCACTAAGATTGAATTTGGCTTGGTCTTTGTCAGGAGCTGTCTCGCATAGCTCCTTGCCAAAGGTGACTTCAGCAGACACACAGGCACTGCTGAAACATAGCCCCTGCTTGAGCAAACCTTTTGTTAAAGTCTTCAAGAGCAATTAGACCTGGTAATGGTTGATGTAACACTTACGTGGTGAGAATTTGTGCTGCGGACATTCTTCTGTGCCCGGTCTCGATGGGCAAGAGCAAGGAGGGCTCCTTTCCTTGGTTAGTTTTGTCTCTTTAGGATGAGCTGTAACAGCTTGAGTGGTTATCTCTGCAGTCCTTTGTGCTCCCACTGCCAGCACGGCAGGTGCACCCTTCAGCACAGTCTAGAAGCCTGATAAAAGTCTTTCATTGCTGTTGCTAGTCCAGATTGAGCCTTTGACTGCTGTAAAAATGCCAGCACTTTAATAGCAGGTGTGTGCCTCCTTGGACTGCAGTGTGTCGTGAAATACCAGTACCATTGCCATGTTTTCCCTGGGTAAGGATGCCTTCAAAATCGATGTGGTGGCTTCTAATCCATCTTTGTGGGCTACAGCACTTGGACTTGCATACACGCATTGCTGTCAGCAGGATTTAGGGAAGTTTTGACGAGCTTTGCTGTGCTGCAGCCTGGATAGTTTAGAAGTGCCCCCTTGCATTTCGGCAGGAAATCTGCACACAGATTAGACCCAAGTTTTAGTCAGCTCAGGATGTTTGCATCAAAACAGGCCCTGTTTAGTTCCACCAATGAAAATATGATTTCTGGTACTGCACGGGTGTGCTAGAAGTCACCTGAGGTGTGGGGAGTCTTCCCCGTAATGCAGCGAGGTGACAGCGTGCTATGCAGTGGGTAGAAATCGCTAGAGAGTAAAAACACTGCCAGAACTAGAAATTTTGCTGACTGGTCTGTGATGAAGTGATGCCCGACTGTGTCATCCTAGGGCCTTGGTGAGACATTGCAAATTTCCTAAAATTCTGGGTTGAATTCTGAAAATGCAGTAGTGGTGGCTACATTTGTTTGTAGTGTTCCGTGTAATTTGATGGCAATTTAAAAATTATTTTGAAAAAGTGTTTGACATCAGTAAAAATATTCAAGTCTTAACTTCAAAATAAATACAGGATCTTGTAAATATGGACAAAGGTAAGGGCACCATAGAGTATCACAGTAAGAGACCCAAGACTGTGCCAATAGTGGTTAATTTCCAAGGAAGCATTAATTTCCTTTTCCTGTTTTTCAAGAATTTTTATGTGTAGGAGAAATGCCCCTGCTGCATAAACATTTTTTAAAATAATGGCTTTAAAGGGCATGAACAAGAGCCTGATTCCAAATGTTTTGCTAGTACTTAAAGAATCTTTGTTTAACTCGTTTCCTTTTTTTTTTTTCTTTTTTTTTAACATAGCTATAATATGGCTGGAGCCAAGATCATTATAGGGCAAATGTGGCCAAAAACCAATAATGAAATAATAATATCTGCCTGTCCATCATAACCTGCTCTGTTTGCATGCCTAATACTTTAGCTAAAAAGAAAAAAAGAGCCAAAGCAGGAAAAGGAAAGCATCATTTTCTTTCCTCTGCAGATACAAGAGGGCAATTTGATCCCAGGTTTGGGTTCACTTCTCACCATATTTACCTTGGGGACATTTGTCAATCTTCTTCAGGGAAAATAAGAAACACCAGGTGATGTTTGTTTCTGTGAATATCGTTTGGAGGCGGCAATCGTGTGTGCTGGGTGTGTGGACTGCATCTGGTTGCCTGGATAAGTAGAGGAGCACATTTGGTGTAAACGGGCTAAAATTGACCCACAGATGAGGGCTGGAGCACCTCTTAACTGCAAGGGGATCTGAGATCACTTGGTGTGGAATACAGACCAAACTGGAGTGACTGTCTTCGCTGGTGCTCTACACCTTCAATAACACCTTCTTAGAACAGGCTGAGAGAAACTGCTGCATTTGGTGGAATAAAGGGAAGTTACAGAATTAATGAAATTCTGTGTGTGTGTTTTCGGGCTAGCTGTCGGGAAGGTGGGGAACATCTGTCACCCAAAGCAGAAGAACTTGATCCACCTGGGACTGCTCTCAGCCATCCCATTGCTGGTAGCATTTGAGCTGATGCACATTTGTGGATGGTGAGGCCATCCCTCTGCTTTCTTTTGCAGCAGCTGCCATCGGTGCTCTTCCTGCCGCAAATGCCAAGAGCCAGAGAAACCTGGCTCCTAGTCTTAGGTCTCAGTCTGAGTCTGCAGAGTGGACTCAGTCTTTTAGTGTCATAGATTTATTCATGGTAAGTGGTCCAAACAAATACCGTGTGTGAAATTGTGAGATGTGTTATTTGTTTGCTTTTTACCTGCACTGGGTTGTGTTTTCCTTGAAGAGGGCTCTGGTCAGGTATAGTAGCAGTAAACACGTAGAAACAAGGCACGGCATCCGATATTATCATGGCTTTGTGGAGAGTTAGATTGGAAATGCCATTATCCAGACGACTTTTTGGGGAAGAACCACACCACATGGAAGGAGATAGCTGGTCATTTGTGTTGATTCAGTCAAGCAGTCTCTATTCCCTCCTGTGTTTGTGAGCAATCTGGTCACAAATGAAGAAAGATAAAGCAGAATATCAAGAAATGTTTAAGATCACTTTAAATCATTTTAAGGTAGCAAGGATTATGCTTAGTGTTTAGATCTCGGTCCTGTCTCCTTTAATCCTGATTCAGTGGCACAATTCCCACAACTGAAGACACTTGAGTAATGATTAAGTGACCTCTTCCTTTCAGGCAGTTCCCTTAGAATCCTCTGCTTGGTTGTAAACATATGTAAAGAAGATCTTGATGTTTAGATACATTCAAAAGATGGGAACGAATCAGTTTTCTTTCTATGCAGAGTTCCTAGTTTCCTTACCTGAAGTTTAATTATATTGTTAAAGAATTTGGTAGGCGCTACCCATTTGGTTTCTAGATCTCTTTCTGCCACAGTTTAAAGTGCATTATTTTCTGATCCCAGCTATCTGAAAGTCAATAGGAAAAAAGCTGTCGCTTTGAGGTAAGTGTAAAAGAACTGTCCTAAATGACACTGCCACAGGAAGACAATGGGTAGAGGAACCGTGTCTGCAACTGTGATTTTCCCTTATTACTGATTTTTTCCAATCCATCATGCTGCATGCATTTGGGTTCATCAAGTAGCAAAGGACTGTAACCCATAGGGCCAAGCCTGCAGAATTAGGGATGCTCTGGCAATCTGTTTTTGGCATGCTGAAGGTGTATTCTCCCTGTAAGAGGTTTTTCTCCTTTGCTTTGTGCTCTATTTTTGTAGACAGTAATGTCCAGTGATATGTGCTGGATTGACACAAAATAATATGGATTATACGTGCAAAATAATATGATTGTATGCAATGTGTGTTACCACTGTAAGCATGGATCTTGTGTATGGAAAGAGCTGCTTGTATCTCTAGCCAGACACACTGTACAATTATTTCTGATGTGTCTGAGAGCCGCACATACAAATGGCACCTGAGCTTTGTGTTCTTCGCCTCCGTATGAAAGCTACCCTTCTTTATTCAGTATTTGCTGTGCTTGTTTTGGTTGCTTTTTTTGGGCAGGAACTGAATACTTTTTACAACTTTCAGAATCTCAGTGGTAATTTTTGGTCAGGAAACCTTTTTACGAGGTTCTAACTCCTAGTTTTGAAAGTGTTTCACTTCTAAGTGAGGCAAGTGCTTTTGGAGAATTTCACGTAAGTAATTATTCTATTATACATTCAAGATAATAGGAGAGAAAGCTGAAAGGAACTCGTTGGAAGTGGTGTAGGTAGAGCATGCTGTAGGTTGAAGTAAACCACAGCCCTCTCTTTAGGCTTCAGCTGCTGCTCACCTCTTTTTAATGATGTTTGCTCTTCCTTTCTTTGTGATATTTTGGCACATCACGCGGATGGGGACCACATTAATTACTACTTAATTCAGCAGGTTTAGATTGTAAACTGTAACTTATGAGGTGACGGGGTAGGAAAAGTAGTCCTTTGGCCCAGTCTCCGCTAGGACAGGGAACTGAGACTCAGGGAAGAGACCACGGCCTGTGTGATGTTGAGTGTACGGCTGGGATGCTGCCTGGTCTTTCCATACACCATGAAAGACTGGGCAAGGCTCTGAAGTCCCACTCCTTTAGCTGTGCTTTTAAGGAAGGATTGTGAAGCATCTGGCCCTCAGCTAGAAAGTCAGAACGCAGGAAATGCCTTTGCTCGTAGCATTTGCCAACTGTGGTTTCTGGTATGTTGGTGGGTGGGTTCTCAACATGTCCATCTTGATAAGAAAATGCCTAAAGCCAGACCCCGCTCGTCGTTCATCAAAGGATCATTTTCTTTATCTCTAGTTTCAATTAAACGTAGAGTTTCTAAAAACAAAAACGCACCGTGCTCCTCTCAGAACCACGTTTAACCTCTTAAGCCTTGTTATGTGCATCAGGAGTAACTAAGTCACAGTTAAGGATCAGGGCTTATCTTCCCACTTGAATCAATTTCTCTTGACTTTCTCCAAAGAGTTTTGTATCCCCTGAAATTCTGCATTTCATATCTTAACGTAGACGAGAGGTCTTTTTCAGGGAGGATTTTGGAGGAAAGATATAACAAAAGATTGTAATGCCTCAAAAATTGTCCCTATTTTGTTTTTGTAAATTATAAAAATGTAAACATAAAAATAGTCTCCTGTCTAGTGAATATTATTATTCATATTTTTCCTGCTAAGGAAGAATGGAGAAAGAAAACATCCTGTAATTTGATTGGGTTATTTGAGAGGTATATAGTCTGGGTTTTGTGTTTTTAAGAAGTACACTTTTAAAAAATGTGTTTGGGATTCAAATGGAAGGGTGTGGACAAAGCTGGGTTTTGGAAAAAGACTGTATTTAAGAAGAATGCATTTTAAGTAATGCTGATAGGAATAAAATACCAGTGAAAGATCACACTACGCTTGTTTCTTTTCTGTACAGTTTCTTACACTCCCAAAGTATCTGCTCTCTACTAATCTTTGGGTTCAGAACTAGTCTAGGCCAGCTGTTTTTGCGTAAGTCCCCAAGTGCTGTAGATGTTGATTTAAATTGCATCGAGTGATGCAGGAGTCTTTGTCCATGGTGGTGTTGAGAGGCAGGACCTGCTGCTGCTCCCTTCCCATTACTGAGGGGTGGCATCTCCACCGGGAATTGCTCCAAGCCCGTGGAGCCACGTTGCAGGGTGAAGCCCACACAGCCACGAGTGTTTCTCCCAGCTGTGTATTTCCAGCATTAAAAAGGAGCTAAGTTTAATTGCAGAACCTCACATCAGTGGTTGTTAGCTTACTTGTTTCCAGACCAAAACGAATTCGGATTAAACAAACGGTTTAATGCTTCCATCCTGCTTTTAGGTTCTACCTTGGCATTTGGAGCTGAAGGGAGCTGAAGGGATTTTTCTACTTTCTTTGTATTTGAAATTCCTTTCTTAGTCTTAAGCTCAGAATTTCACAGCAACTTCAGTGTAAATAAATGAATGCTGAAGAAAAAGCTGCAAACCTTTCTCGAAAGGAAAAAAAAAAATTGCTCTCAAGTACTAGAAGTGCTTGGAATCCTGCCAAGTTTCTGAAAATGCTTCTGACTTCTTTCTTTCAGACTTTTCTGAAATGTTTATTTGAAACTTGTTTTTAATATTTTTGAAGAGCTCTAGTGAATTAAAATGTCTAGTGGCCATTTTAGTGAGATATTGTTAATTATTCCCATGGAAACCTTGAAATGTCAGAAGCGAAGTGCAAAGGTGATGCCCTAAGAACAGGTTTGTCTTCAGTTGCCTGTGCTTTGGAATGATAGAAAATTCCCTTTCTGAGTGTAAGTTGTTTAGATTGGAAGGGTAAGTTCCTGTTCTAATGGCTAACTTTAGGAGGAAGTGTGTAATACTGCATATGCTTTAATCTCTCCTGAACCTCTAAATCCTGTAAGAGCCCCTGTAGGAGGAGTTCCTGGAATCCTTCCCATCCCATGAGGTTTATTCATAAAACGTGACACTCTGAAGCTGTCTCTTCAGGGCACAAAACATCATCAGGGCATGAAAGTACAGCCACAGCTCTAAAACTCAGGCTGCAGCTTTTGGCAGATCTGGAAGGGGAGGTTGGCCATTTGAAATAGAAAATTATTTTTCTTTGTAGCTAGTGGTTGATATTTCTCTATGCAAACTGCACTGCTACTGACTCTTTTAATAGCTATTTTATTTAAATCTCCTTGAAGACAAGCCTGTCAGCTGTTTTGGGGAAGTTCACATTTCTCTTAAGCCATTTACTGTCAAATTTTCCATCTTTCTATGAGGAACTGCGTTGAAAGGGAGGCTATTGGTTAGGGGCAGATTGCAGAGAATGCAAACCCATCCCAGCCAGTGAGAGCTGCCAAGGACTGCTTTTATGTTTAGTGGTGGCAAAGGGGACTTTCCTGTTCTTTGAGTAGCAGAAGAACAGCTGAGGTTCAGACCCTTCCTTCACCATCTTGCAGCACACCAAAAACCCCTACAGGCTGGTGCAAGTTTGGCAAAGGTCTGTTTTTATATGCAGCTCAAATCCTTAAGAACACTGTGCAGTGACATGGGAGACCCAGGGGAATTGCACAGGGATGCTGATCCTTGTGAGAGTGGTCAAGCTGTTCGGTTTCAAAGATCGTGAGAAGAAAGTAATTCGGTGTTTATCAGCGTCCCTTAAACACGGGTGAACACTCACAGTTGCTTTTCCTGCTGTCATCTGACACTACAGATGGGAAGAAATCATGGGCTTGAGAGTTGGCTCAGACCTGGCCTGTCCTGAGGGTGTGAGGTATGACCAGGGAGCCATTGTCCAGGAGAAACTAGGACGGAGATATGGAGTGTCTAAAAGAGCTGTTCACATGGTGTTTTTACTAAATTATAACAGGTTCCAGGTACTTCAGTGCAGAAATAAGTATTAGCACTTGGGTATGCAGAGAAATATCAGAGAAAAGATATAGTTGGGTCTTCTATTGCACTGGAGTAATTTAAGCCCTCAGATCGTTATGCCCTGGTGCACACGCTGTGATGCAATTACTGAACATTTATCACAGAATCAATTAATTTGGAAGAGACCTCTGAGATCGGGTCCCACCTGTGACCAAACATCACCATGTCAACCAGACCGTGGTCCTGAGTGCCACATCCAGCCTTTTCTTACACGCCTCCAGGAGGTGACTCCATCACCTCCCTTGGCAGTCCATGCTGATGTCTAATCACCTTTCTGTGAAGAAATTCTTCGCAATGTCCAACCTGAACCTCCCCTGGCGCAGCTTGAGACTATGTCCTGTGATATGGTGATTTAATTTTAATTTCTTGATGCCCTTTTATGTCTCTTACCATGCAATAAATTACTTTTTTCTTCTTTTGAAAGCCCCTGCAGTGCAGAGAGCAACACCTGTACCTGGCAGAGCCCCAGCTGCCTGCCTGCAAGGGGCAGAGAGGAATTCTGCTGTGCAGGGAGAACTTGGCTCCATGGGCCAGGTGCAGTGGGGTTTGCATTTTTTTCTTTTCCCACTGCTTTC
This sequence comes from Rhagologus leucostigma, assembly GCA_013397725.1. Taxonomy (NCBI): domain Eukaryota; kingdom Metazoa; phylum Chordata; class Aves; order Passeriformes; genus Rhagologus; species Rhagologus leucostigma. Next base: position 300,355 of record VZTD01004423.1, read on the forward strand.
CTCTAAAACATTAGGTGTGAGCCATGGCTGGAGGCAAGAATCCAGCCTTGATGGAGTGCCATCCTGATCTGATATGACAGGTCTTGTGGAAGTGTTCAGCCCCTGCCCTTTGTTGCTTTCAAGAGGGAAATCCCATTAGATAACAACTGTACAGATGAGACTGGAAGATTTTGTGTTTAGATCTCCCTAAGACAAGAAGAAAGTAAAGAAACCTTTTTTTGTGTGTGGTTTTGTTTTGGTATCCTTCAAAACAGGAGAACTGATGGAAAAATAGATGTTAGATGTATACCGTTGCTTGAATAGTCCACGAAGTGTTGCACTTCTAACACAGTTTAATGTCCTGTTTGGTTCCTCGCTGGAAGAACTTGGCAGGGCTTGCTGCACAGGGAGAGTAAGTTTGACGTGTTGCTAGGTCATCTTGGAAACTGAAAATGGATTGGGACAGGAGTGCTAAGGAGATTTATCAGACAGCAGGAGCTGTGAGTGTCAAAGTCAGTGTAGAGATTAACGTGCCGAAGAAACCTCTGTTGTGAACCATAGAAGGGAAGGGGTAACAGAGACAGTTCGGATCCACTCCTTGCCAGTTTGCTGAAGTGGATTTGAATGAAATCGAATGTATAACTAGCCCCTAATTTCCAAAGCATTTTTGTGTGGGTTTAGCAATCTGATTCCTGTCAAACCCAATGACTGTCATATTGACGCAAATACCGGGCAATATTTAGAAAATTTGGGAAAGGTATTTTGCCAAGCAAGAGAAAAACCCAAACCCTCTCTTTTAACATGCGTTCCAATAGGAATCAGAAATACAGAAGAAAGGGAAAAAGCATACTGAAGTGTTGACCATTCTAACAAAAATCATACTGTACTGGTCTTTTTTTGGATTTTTTTTTAAGTTTTCCACTGGCTGGAGGCTTTTGAAGGAAAGAAAGGAAAAGACTCATCTTCTGTCTTGAATTAACTTTGTTAATGATTAACAGAGCAGTGCAGTATGTGTGGTGCCTTGTAATTAAATCAGAAGAGACATGATTTGGACAAGATTTTAGTTTCACTTTGAAAGTTATTAAATAAACTGACACTGTTTGCTCTCCAAAAGTTCCTGGGAGCATCCGGTTAGCTGGTAATCCCTGTGCAGCTAGTGAAATAAAGCTGCTTCTAAAACACCTAAGGGCCAGTACCAGATATTAAAAATGACTGGTCCCGTCAGACAGGGGCATAACTGATCATTAACCTGCATGAAGCAGGGTCCTGGTCTGAGGATCTGGTTTCAGTTCAGGGATAACAAAGGTCCAAACTCAGTATTTCTGGTCGAGTTTGCATTTTGAATACCTCTGAGCCGTTCAAGTGGCATAAGCTGTTGAACAGTGGCTGCCTTTGGTGGAATTCGGATGGCTTTTGCTAGCTGAGTTTATGGGGTTGTTTGTGAAGTGAGATCCTGACTGGGGCTTGGATGTTGTTCACCAGTAAAATTCAGAGTACCATAAGATAGGAGCTTTTGGTACAGGAACATCTCCGTAAATTGGCCCAGCAGGAAATGCTCTTCTCCTTCCAGAGCTGTGTGCCTGTGCACACATTTGTATCAACTCTCCCAGCAGAGAAGGATCAAGCCCAAAGCCTGGGCTCAGACCCCGGCTTCAGACTGGAGCAAGACAGTGGATGCTCTTGCTGGCATGTGGTGGCACACAGGAGTGAATAGATCCAACATTTCACACGCTGAGCTTGCTGTTGTTTCCTGATCTGCCTGTTAAGGAGCTGTGGCTGAGGCCTCCACCCATGCCCTCTCAGCAGTAGAATCAAGGCAGAGCCTGCTTTGCCTAGAGATGCATCTATCATCTGTGTGTGTATCACACCTACCACATCGTGGCTCCTTCTGGCTTTTGTGGCCAAGCTTGAAGTGCATAGTTATCTTTGCAGCGTGCCTCCAATATTCTAAAAAATAACATTAATAATCTCATATAAAACCTGTTGTTGAAATTACCTATTGCCAGAAACAGTTGGGGCAAAGAGAACTTAACATCTACATTATTGGCAGCTGTATGCAGCTTTCTGTTTTGTGGGCTCTGCAAGTATTAGCCTACATGGCTGTGAGCAGAAGTCCTACAAGTCTGGGCTTTGAGTGTTATCCTTCACACTGATAAAGCTGAAATTTATTAATAGGCACTATAATTCAGGTATAAAGGAGAGACAGCAATTTTTGAAGTTTGAGAGCTTTTTATTGCTGTGAGAATTGGCATGTGTCCCTGACATGCATAAAGCACAGGAGAAGGGCTGTGGAATTGAGTGGGGAAACGGTGGCTCTTCCCTCTGCTGCTGGTGGTGGCTGAGAGAAACGGGCTTCTGCTCAGAGCAGGAGGGGACCAGAGTCTGCCCCTCACCTGTGGCAGTGGCAGGGCGCAGGGAGAAGTGATAAAGCCTTTGCGATTGCTTTCCTCCATTCCAGTTGCCCAGTGACCAGAAGGTATCTGTATTTGGTGGTTATATGGAGACTATTGTTTGGATCTCCATGTTTATTTGAAAGCAGTGAAAACATGGCACAAACCAAAAGCTATGCTTTGGTGGAAACGGTCTCTCACACCCGTGAAATATTGTGCTGCTTTATTTCTGGATTGTGCATTTCCCCATAAGTGACTGATAGAGAATGCAAGCACCAGAAAATATGTTTTTCTAATCAAGTTTCAATTTACAGTGGTAGTTCTCCTTGGAATATGATTTTAACACTTGTCTTGGAGTTTGTTTTGTTTACTTTTACAGCCATACATGCAGTCAGTAACTCTTCCACGTGAAAAGCAGGATAATATTACCTCAAAAACTGAGCACAGTCAGAGAAAATTAAATTCTCTTCCCTGTAGAGGACCAGACTCCTGCCTGCACTATCCAAGGCCATCCTGTCTAAGCAAAGCAGGCATCAGACAGGATTGAGTGCTGCATGAGCTCTATATGGGTCTTATCCGGAGCTACATATTTTGGAAGTGTTTACAATTTCGGGCTGCAGGCTCTTGCACTCTTAACGTACAAGGCTTGTGTTCCCAATCCTGCAGAACTTGTCTATGCAAATAGTTCTATGTTCTGATAAGGCATTTGCTGCCTGATAATGAGTCAGCGTGAACATGCAAATTCTGCTTGTGTGTGACTCCATGATTTGCACATGCATATGCCCAAACCTACATCTTTCAATTTGAGTATGCATTTTAATCCATAAATCCACATACACAGCTGGGTACCCACAGGTTTCATTGAACACGTTAAAAATTCTGACACTGCTGCTGTTTATAGGCACCTGGGTAATTATAACTATGGGACAGAGTTTAAAAATGAAGGGAAGAATAGATATCATAGCTCTGGGATGGATTCTTAGTATTGAACCCTGAAAGAGCTTGGAAAACTTACGACTGGGGAATGGCAGAGTCTTCGTTACTTGAGATATTTACAGCTTAACTTGGAAAAAAAATACATCGTAAGAGACAGCTCAGCATTATTTGATGGCAAAGTGCATAGTCTTGTTTTTATAAGTACTCAAGAGATACACTCCAAGAGCTAATGTATGAGCTGCCAGACTTCACCTACAGCGTGTGATTTAATACACAAAGTGTTGTTCATCTGTGAAATAAATTCCCTGCTCACATGCCAGTGTCCTAGAATGGAATCTCCTAGGATGGTGAATGCAGATGCTTTCTGCCCTGTGAGATGCATCCACTGAGTTCCCTGCAGTGAACTGTATTGGGGTATTTCAGAACAGACCTTAAAAAAACCAGCAGAGTTTGTCTACTCCGTGAGAACATGAAAGTGACTGTGGCATCTTTCATTTTCACAGGGAGGGAACAGTTAAAAATATTCTTCAAATAAGGAGCAGATGTTAATGTCATTAGAATGGATTTCCATAAAAAACAGAGTTCCCTTGCAAAATGCCAGTAGCTTTGCAAACTTCTCTACAAGTCTGCCTGCTCATTTCAGGCTTGTGGCACAGAGAAGAGGCAGTGCAGGGAGAGCTATTTGCTGTCCCTGAAACCAATCGGGTACATTTCTGTGAGTTATTTGCCTGTTTTAAAACCTCCTCAACAAAGAGCTAAAGAAACACGAAGGTGTTTGAGTAACAGGACAAGCACAGTGAGCATCACTGTTGACGAACAGGTACAGAAAGGAATAAGCTACATATGGAGAGGCATGGTCTGGGCAGTGCATATGCCTCTGTCAGGTTCTAAATTCACTGCCATTTCGAAAGAAAAAAGATTCACAGGCTTTTTTGGTCAGCTCACTGAAAACTCTGCCTTGCCTGCAGGAATGGTTAAAGTAAAAATAACAAACAAAATGTTATGTGGCTCTCTGGATGACCTCTGGACATTCTTATTGTTAGTATGAGTAGACATTGGAACCTCCCAGTAATAATTTCCTTTTGGAAAGCTCTCATGTCTCCTTCCTCCTCCTCATTTTACTCCTTTTAATGTTCAGAACATAGGAAAGGCCTTGTAGTTCCTTTCATTGCTGCAATAGATGACCCTACACTCTTTTAGAGCCATTTGCCTTGAGTTCACTGGCATGAATGACACTTCACAAGGGCTCTAGTGTAGTTAGCACTTGTTTACTCTAGTTTTTTTCTTTTTAGTGTCTTCCTTAGGGGTTTTGGTGTCCTAGATCTCTGAAGCATCAGGACATACAAGGAAAGCAGGTTGAGACATGTCTCCCGCCCCAGCTTTTTTTGTGCTTTAGGTGCCCATGTGAATTTTTGAGATTATCTGGGAGGTGATTTGCCTCTTCCTGCTCCATACGCAAGATCTTCACCTCAGGGCCACAGTGTACTGAAAGTATCCCTCTTGGTTTAAGTTACTGAAGTAAACAACAAACATTTGGCTTCCAAATAATAAAGGGCTTATGAAGTGCAAGGATCTATAACTGACTCAGATCTTCCTCCCACTTCTTTTCAAAGGGGTTGCAAGCATGGCACAATCTGTTTCAGCTTCTTTCAGGGGAGCTAGTTCTGCACTGCTGTAAATTTAGGGAGCTGCTGGATCCACACCCAACAGAATGGGAATGCTTGGCATTGCAGGGCTTGGCCTCGGCTGAGCCCTCCTTTGTGTTGCAAACAGAATGATCAAATGGCCCTGTAGCTTTTGTTAAAACAGTGATTTACCTCGGCTGGATGGACCTTATGTCTTAAATGATGGGCACAGCTCCAAGGGCAGCTAGGGCGAGGCCTCCTGGGCACTCCCCAGCGCACCCACCAAGCTGCTCCTGTGGGTTAGCCCGGGTCCACGCGGCAGCGGATTGGCATCTGTGTGTCCAGAGTGGCCTATTTGATCTTGCAGCTTTGCCAGTGTGACATATCATGGTTGTAGCAATTTCTGGATGGAAGAAAGAAAGAATAATAATGCCACCGGTGCTGTCAAATTAAAAATTAATTTGTGGATGCCAACTTGCAAAGCGTGTTGAGCAGTTCCTGACAAGGGTGCCTGTCACAGATAACACTACAGACAGACACTGATACTGTTTGGAAGTGGGATTTGCCCACCTTATTTATCTTCAGTTCCTCATTTGCAGGCAAAGATGACACACGCCTAGAGCAAAGCCTTGCATGGCCAGCGTTGCTCATCGCTGAATCTATGGGCAAATGAAATCTATTCTCAGTAGTGCTGTAGAGGTACGGGCAAGAAGATGCAATTTGTTGCTAGAAGTCTTGAAATTAAAAATGGGCTGACCATGTGAAGCATTGTGTTTCATCTGGACTGAAGTTCTCCTCCAGAATTTTGTAATTCAGAACAGTATTTGGAAAAGTGAAGGAAGAAAAACTGTGATTCTTGTGACTATCCAAAGAGGAATATTTTCAAACGGTTCTGGAGTCTACTACAAGTGGAAGAGGCTTCCCCTGTTTCTAATAGAGCCATGCATGGCAGTACAGACAGATTTTCTAAAAATCTGGAACTATGCTTTGAAGATGTAGAGTGTAGTGTTTTAGAGGATGGTCAATCTGCTTTTATTTTTATCCTGGATGAAAACAGTTTTGTTGGTGGGCACTGCAATAATCTGATTTATTCCAGGATGGATTGAAAAGGGTGTAGAACAATCAACTGGAATAAAAAGCTTCTGTGACACAGTAGTAAATAGAGACCTGTATTAGAAATCTGTAGGGCTGCCTTGGAACCCAATTTAGAATTTCATAAACATCAGCTCTTACATCTGGCATCTGATTAAAATGTGTATTTTGGAGGAACAGTGATACAATCTCTGTTTAACTAATGCTCTTCCAGAGGGCAGAATTCTGCTTCTGTAATTCCTCAGCAGTAGAAATGCCTTTTCCAGGAAGAGTAAATACGCCTCCCTTCTCACCAGCATTTTTAAGGACCCGCTGTGTTCACACTGCCTTACATGTTCACCTTCGTTTAAGGGCAGGGTGAAAAAAAAAATGGCAGTGGCCTGCCTGCTGCATCCTCATCTCATTTGCAGATCTGTCTGCAATCACAGAAGTGGAATTCATATTTTCCTCCCTTGGCAGTCAGCACTACTGGCCTTTCCTTGCTCCAGAGCAGAGTTCCAGTATATTTTATACACCAAAAGATGGGGGTTTAGTGTACTTTAGAACAAAGGGCTGGGTCTACAGAAGGTGTGCATGAAGAAATAGCAGCTTCCTGGGGTACTGCAGACCTGTTTCTGTGTGTGCGTGTGTGAACAAGCCCTTGTATGTGCTTGCACGGGAATTGTTCAAGTACTATAAAGCACAGATTTGTTACCTTTTCACAAAAATCTATTTCAAAACTGTAGAGAGAGTTTTTGGGAGGAAAAAAAGCCGGTTATTGCCTATGGGAGTTAAGCAGAACATAAATTAATAGCAGTGTCCCGAGCAAAGTGCGGCCGTTGGATTCTTGGAAGGTCTGAGGAAAAAAGAGTCAAAGTTGACGCTTCCTTGGCCGTGCAGCATTGTCCATGGCTTTGTGCAGAGGGTGGCCTGGGTGCTCACGCCAAGGTAAGAGTGCCACCTGCTGAACCCACACACTCCTTCCCACAGACAGGCGGGCTTGCAGTAGAGATTTCCCTTTGGGGTACTAATCCATCCACACCCACTCCTGTAATTTGTGAGGGTTAACAAGATCACAGCCTGGGGTGGAGTTGCTGTAAGGACTGCACAGTAAGTGGTTTCAGTTTGGTCACATTTTTGGGCTTTAAAGGGGAAGGGGTATGAGAGCCAAGCAGACGAAATCGTGGTAACTGATGGTGCCTCCATTTAAATCACTGTTTGAGTTTCTATTTCCTGCTTCGTTCACTGGATTTCATGGAAGAACACCCAGGACACTCTGTTAGGCTGGATTTAGCTGCAGCGCTGTTTCTAATTGTGTTGTTAAACAAAAGATGGTTTTACCTTGACTGCAGTTGAGCTTGCAGCAACTCCCCACCTCCTTGGATTTGTTCGTGTTTGGCAATCACTCTCAGTCTTGAGCTGTCTGATCCAGCTTGACCTTTCACAAGTTAGATTGGATGCAAGTGCCTGCAAAATGCTTAGGCAGTGATTTACTGTCAAAAGGTAGGACTATTCCCTGGACCATTATTTTATATCTGGGTCCTCTCATCTCTCGGCAGGCCGGAATGTGACTTTCCTACGAGCAAATACTTGCAAAGGCACTTCTGTGTGGTGCTGAGGCTGCTCAGTGCTCCGACGAGCTGGCTGAACAGCACCCTTCTTGTGAAAGCTGAACGGGAAGCAAGAGTTTGTCAGTCAACCTGAGCAGCTGAGAAATCTGCAGGAGTTTCTGTAACTGGGGGCCCAGCAATGGCAAGGAGGCTATATTAGGGAGAATACAGTAAAAAAAAAATAATAATCATATGATCACAGAGCAGAGGGGGGTGAAGGGAGGGGAGGGGGATACAAGATAGATAATGAGCTTGGCAACAGGAAAATACAGAGTGTCGTTCCAGGAGCTACAGGACCAACCAAATGGTTAACTTGTGGGCTGGAAAGAGCATCCAATGAGTCTCGCATGCCTGAAAGGATAATGGCATTTTTATTATCTCATTCCACGCCCTGATCATCCGTCCATTTGCTCCCTGGAGCTGCCAGCAGTTTGCACTGATTCATACGCTGCAGACATGATCAGCAGATCATACTGCAGGCAGAACTTGTCAAGCCTTTCCAAGTGAGTTGCCAGTTTATTATATCTGTATGGATTTAGCCTTTTGGTGTTGGGTAGGAGGTGCTGGATGGTGGCAATGGCCAGGGGAACAGAATGGTGTAACAAGCTGGGAAGCTGCTTGATCTGGGGAACGAGCAATGGATATAGATTGGGTTCTTTTAATTCTTTTTCTGGTACATTGAGCTCTGCTGTCTAAAGTCTTTGTATTCATGCACTTCTCTTACCTGAATTGCAGAATTTAAATTGTTCAGTGGCAGAAGGATATGTTGGGAGAACTGGCTGCTAATCGGAGTTCTGTTGGTGGGAAGTTTGCAGAAGACTCATAGTTTGTGTGAAAGCTTTCGCATAACTCAGAGTGCTTCATTCACTGAGTAAATAAAGTCCTCATGGCACATTCATCCCTGAATGTGCAAGGGAAAGCAAGAGAAGAGAATCAATTAGCCTGTGTAATGTTGCCAGTAATATAATCTGCTTTATTCCTGTCCTGTGTTGTTTTGTTGGTCTGCTCTGTGAGTTGGTGGGTAGGAAACAGGACACTACTATGTTTCTAAATTGCTGTGATTTATATAAGGGTTTGGTTTAAAGCTTGGGAGAGGTTTTGAAGAGCAACTGGGATTTCTGTATGCCTGTTTTTTAGAGTTTCCAGCATGAAATCCTGTGCTCTTGGAGGGAGAGGGAGCTCAGGGATTTCCAAAACTCAGCCCCTCCAAGAAGCCCCTTCCAGGAATCCGAAATCATTCATTGTGATTTCAGAGATTGGGCAATAAATAATAATGTAACTAAGAGCATGTCAGATGACAGTTTTTTTGTGTGTTCTTCTGTGGTGAAATACAGCCACAAGCCACAGTAGCCAGCCCTCCCATAGCTCGGTATGGGAACAGGGAGCAGCCGTGGGGGAGCACCAATTTCTCTGCGCTCAGTGCAAGGGGAAAGCAAGGGAGGGGAAGGGGGAAACTGGGTGAGATTTGGGCACTTTAGTGATGATATAAGTGGTGAAAATGTTGACTCGTCTTACCTAATGTGGGGAGCTGGCCTTGAGTGCAGTGATCCAGGCTGGACCTCTTGAGGCGACCCTGAGACCCTTTCTGGTCTGTGCTGGGGCTGGTTTAGTGAGGTGTCAGGGTCTGGCTGTTTAGTTTAAAATACTAGAGACCACTGGATATCCTTGCTGGGAGATATTCTCCTCCACTCCCTTTTGGGCAGGAGAGGGAACCAGCAATGTGCTACCTTTATATCTGGCATGTCTGTGATGTGTTGGGAGAGTGCTGGGAACAATGCCTTAGCTTGAGTGTGAAGTGAGTTCACTGAAATCAGTGAAATTATGTCTCAGTGAAAACAATCCTTTTCTCTTGAAGTATGACTAGCTACTATACTGTTGTTTTCCTGTATCTTGGGAGTCTTGGGTCCTGTAGCAGCTTCTGACAAGAGCAGACACACCTTGAAAACCAGACAGGGGTTTTCTTTTGTCAAGACTCACAGTAGCATGCTTGGGGAAGAAAAGCAAAGTTCTCTTTGGCAAGGACTCTGAAGAGAAACCAAATGCATGGCCAGAACTTGGAAACTGATTTATTCCCTTGTAACAAACATCTCCGTGACCTCAGGCCAAAAGAGGGAAGACACCTTTAGCATTACCCACAAAGGCTTCTTCAAAGCATTGCTCAGAGAAATAAATGATGAAATACTGCCCTTCCCAGGCTGAGGCATAACGTAATCATTCCAAGTGCTCATGTCTTCTCAGGAGATTGCAGTGGAAAAGAAAAGGAGTATTAAAATCCTTATAAGTTAACTCTCTGGAGACTCTCCAGGGAAAAGGAGGAGGCTGTTATTGCATTATTTTGAATGAGGTACAATGTGATTGTTAACTTCTTGCAAATGTCCTCTAATGGCCCCTTTATACGATCATTTCATCTGTGTTGTTTAAAGATATTTTCTGTGCTTTCAGTGTACTTGTGGTATTTGTAGAAAATTTTGTAATTGCTAAATAGCTGCATATAATCCTGTTAGCATTTGCTACACTAGAAATTAAAAGCAGAAGCTCTCAGCGTAGCCAAGAAATCATTCCGGTTGGCCTGAAAACATGAAGTCTGTTTAATGAATGTATAGGGATTGGCTTGGCTCGCTGTGCTGGACACTAAAGTGTTTACTGTGCAAGTTCCTAGAGAAAGCAGAAGTTCTCTTTGCCAACAGGTAGAATATTTTCTTCCAGCAAAATGATAACTTCTGTTCAAACTTCAGTTTGGTTGTTGAAAGCTCGCGATTTTGCAGCATTTTCTTCGTACTGTAGGTTATATTTTCTGTTTCCTGGCTGGATGTTCAAGAGTGATGTCAGCTAGGTTTTTAGGAGAAGAGAGGGGTTGAAGAGGACTCTCCTCCACAGACAGCAGTAGTGTTGGTGGCACTGTGCTATCTGGTTAATTCTGCTCCAAAAATTGACGCGGCTAATTTTCACGTGAAGCTCTCTCCTTCTTCTGGTCTTCTCTTTTGACTGTGCTCTTCATTCCTGTTCCCCGGTGGGCAAAGGCCTGAATCCTTAATTTGTAAAAGCCTTTTTACGTTACTGAGGTAATACAAGAAGGACATTATGTGACTACAGACAAGACACGAGATTATTTGTCTCTGTTTCAGAAGCAAAGAATCCCAGTCTCACTTTCCGAAAGTGGCTCTTCCCCAGCAGTGACAAGTCTACACAAAGAACTGAAACAATTTTGAGTGGGAGTATCTTGGGTGGAAGAAACACTGTGGCAGAGAAAGGACAGGTCTATAGGGAAACCTCAGAGGTTTTGCAGCCTTCTTTCCTCAGTGAAAGATGTTGTTTTCAGAGTAAGAAAAGCACTGGCTGTCAGGAGCACAAAGCTGGAGTGGAGTTTTGAGCATCCATCTCCACCTTAAGTCGTGACTCTGAGCACCAAACATCTAAAGTTTTTTCAGAGAACAAGTGACTCGGGAGAGTTTCATGAAAATTCTGAGCTAAATTCTCCACCCTGTGCAAGCCTTGGTTCAAGCCAGGAACTTGCTGTGGATCCAAATGCCTGAAACGAGCTGTGAGAATTGCTTCTGATGAAAGGTAAATTTAGTAAAACCAAGAAAATTTGGGGAAGTTTTGGCCAGAACTGTTTTAGGACAGTTCAGAGCAGAGCTGGTTGTGAGTTCATGTTAGGTTTCTAAAATTGGCTTTGTCTAAATGAAAAAAGTAGGAAATACTTTTTTCAGGAATTTTTTTACACTTTCTAGATAAGAAATTACTGAGTTGCATCTTTGCAATTTTCGTAAATAAAAGAATTCTGATATTTTTTTGATAATTTGATTCCAATTGACCTACCTTTCAAAGAGAAAAGTAAAAAAAAAAAACTTAAATGAAGGATTTGCTTTCTTGTTCCAGGCTGAACTAAAATGAAACAGCCCCGAACATTTTCCATATCACTTCACTCTGACAAGGGTTTTTGCTTCTGCTTCAGCAAAACTAGAAAATTCATTGTTAGTGCAGATCTTAAATCCAGATAGCTCCTCCACAGCCACGCTGTTGGCATAGGTGTTCAACTAGTGGTGGATGGGGGTGGTAGAACTTTATCCTGCTTCTTCACACCCCTGCCTTTCCCTTTCCTGCCAAACCTGCACTCCCCATGCACCCTGTTCCCAATTCAGAGTAAAAGAGGAAGATTAAAAAAAATCAGGGAAATTATCTGGTGATTGTTTTAGGCCCTCTTTGCTTTTCAGTTCATATATATGTATATATGTCCATACAGAGCAGATGCAGTAAATTATGTCCAGTAAATTAAATCCAATGCTTAGAAATGCAACCAAGAAAAACACTTTCATCGATCACTGAAATAACTGAAACACAGAGGCTCAACTTACTGTAACTTTTCACTCTATCCACTTTTTACTTTGTAAAAAAACCCCAGAACATTCAAAAAACCCTTTATTGCACTATTTTCATGTACTGACTATTTGATTTATATTTTGGGATGTGTAAGCTCTTAAATGTAGTGAAAAAAAGTCTCCTTGAGTTCAGTAAGGCAGCTTGCATGTATAAGTGGCTGCAGAGCCAAGTTTATAATTATATATCTGTATAATGTTAGCCTTCATACATTTATCCATTCCAATTTTAATTCTCCATTTCATAAAATCCATGATCAAATTTTGGAGCCCAAGCTAAGCCAATGTCGTCCCTTTTAATTTAGGACTCAGCCCTTTTATTCTTCTTCTGTGCTTTACTTTTATTAGTTGCTTTCTTTTTGTGCTGATGTGCAGCACATATTGTTAAAGGCACTTATTAGAGCCAGAATTTTACAGTGTGGAGACTGTCCTAATAAGGGAAAAAACCAGCCCTTTATTGGTGAGGTAAGAGAAATCAGGCAGTGGATAATTTTTTTGCTGATTGAGAAGGATAAGGTGCGGTTTGGCAGGTATCGCATTGGTTTGGCATTTGCTGACATGGTTCCTCTTTTCTGCAGTTCAAATCCTTTGCAGAGCAGACAGTCAGGGAGGGCTTCCCCCACTCCCCCTTTTGCCTTCCCCTCCCCTCTTCCTTCTCTTTTTCACAAGTGTTCAGCTGTTGCTGTGAAATCTCACTCTGACACTCAAACTGGATGTGGTAACGAGACATTTTTGCAGTGCAATACTGTAATCACCTTTTTGGGGAGCAGCGAGCACATTGGAAAACAGTTTTCCATGTGGGTTTTTATACATCTAAAGCATTTAAACAGTTCATGCAGTTGTCAGAAAAATCACGCTGTAGTCCAAGGTATTTCAATACAATTTCTCTCTTCTCAAAACCCCACTGTTGAAGCAAAGTACTGGCTACAAGGTTTAGTTGATCTTTTAATTGGTCATCTGTTTTTTCCTTCCAGTTGCTTTGGATGGGCATATTGAATTCCAGAGATGAGCAGCACATCCCAGGCTTAAGTACAGGCTTCAGATCTGAAGTCAGTGTAGTTCCTTGACTTTTAAGCTGAGTTACGGTGAACAAAGTTTTAAATGAGGGCAGAAGCTGGTATTTTGGTTTTTTTGTTCCTCAGTCTCTGTTTGTCTCTTGGTAAAAGGATACTAAGCCAAGTATTGGCTCTGCTTAAATTCACTTTGTGCTGCATCAGGAGACTGAAACTGATGTAAAGTGGCTGCCCCCTTTGCACCTGGTGCTCTGCTGTGTTTCTTTGACTGTAGGAGGAATAATGGTTAACTTAGTCATCAAACACACAGTTTTCTCTGTCACTCTCTTGCTTATTTTCTTCTGAATACTGGACATTTGCTGATTTCACTTGTGAAGCAATTTTTTTCCTCTCCTCCCCACCACAGTAATTCTAGAGTATATATCCTGTCATTGTTGAGGTTAGCTTACTGCAGGGAAAGGATTTGAAAGACAAATGGATGATAATAAAGAAGAAAAGAAGAATAAACAGCATTAGTAGCAAGGGTTGGATGTACCAGTTCACAGTGAGCAAAATATACAGATGCACCTTTAGGTGTGGCCGACTCCCAAAAGCTTAATAAACAACCCCTTTTGGGGGGGATTGGAAGGGTTTGGGTTTTTTTTTAAGATGTCTGTTTGTATTCAGACTCTTCTTCCTCAAAGTCAGCATTTCTCTTGAAGATCAGGGCCTTGGCTAACTTTGTCTTCTTTTTTAATTTCCACCCACCACTTTTCCATATACCTTGACTAAGCAACAGTGAGAAATATTCAGTATCTCGTGAGCACGACTGACTCAAGCAGAACCTGGTGTACCAGCTGGTGAGGATTGACTCTGTGCAAGAAGTTTCACTCTGAACTCCGAATCTTTTTCAGATCACTTTCAATCTGCTTTATACTTCTCTTTAGCAGGATCTGGTCCTGCTGTGGGTCCTCGAGGCAAATGTTACGGTATTAAGGAACAAAAAATAAAAGATGATTCTGGTTCCAGACTGCTTAAAACATTATTCAGAAATACCTCGTAAATGGCATGCTGTGTATTTAAAAATTTTGAGAAAGCAGCCCCTGCAGAAGCTGTCCATGTGCACTTGTTTTCCTTCTCATGATTCTTCAAGGAATGTGGAGGCCTGTCCTAGAGGTGTGTCCTTGAGACCAATGCACTTGACAGGACAGGATGTAAAATTCTGGCTTCTGTTTGGTTTGCCGAAGCCAAATTGCCTGCAGGCCTTTTTAACCATAAAAATATATTACATGTTTCTGAACAGGAGGTTTTTGGCTTGCCAGATTCCATCTGCAGTTCGTTCAGCACTGGAGTTGCTGCAGTGTAATTACAGAAATACCTTCTAGCATCACAACTCTTTCTGTCCTGGCTCGTTCCTTACTACAGGTTTTTGTTGTTTGGGGTTTTTTTGGGTTGTTTTGTTTTGGGTTTGTTTGTGTTTGTTTGTTTGCTTGGACTTCTTTTGTTATACTTGATTTAGTGAAGCTTCTAACTCAGCAAAAGGATCATGGGATGGGTGAACCTCAAAAGCTCAATGCACTGTGGGTTTCAGCATCCACAACTAATGTGTACCACCATCATCACATCCTGACATGACCATGGTGGAACCTTTGCTGTCTCTTTGTTCATTTTTAGGTTGTTCTTGGCTTTCCAGCTCCTGTGAGCTACACTGGCATGCTCCATTGTCATGTGTTTCCTTTTCCTCTTTTTTTATTTTTCCCTTTCAGTCATCTCTTGATAGTGTTTTATTTGATTATTTTCAAAACCCAAATGAAATGTGTTCCGACCTTACTGTATATTCTCTTGCACATTGATTCCTTTAAAAGAAGAATCCCATTTTTAAATTAGGGTGTGTATTTTGTGTAACACACATCTTTCCTCTGTGAAGCATGAGATTTTTGGGATTCTGTTTCTCCTGCAAAAGAGGAAAATCACTGGCATGTGCTCTGGGTGTGTAAGATGGTGTTGTGCATCTTGGCCTTAGTCATCTCCCTCCTCCTGGAACAGGAGTGGTCAAACAGATCATGTCAGCAGTTTTCTTTCTCAGGATTGCAAAAAGCCCCAAAGCCTAATTAGCAGAGGCCACATCTGTTTCCAAAACCAGCTAAATTTTTACTTTAGTTGGAAAGATGAAGTTTGAGGACTAATTTTCTCCTTGTTCCTCTGTTAAATTTACCATAAAGGCTGTAGCAAAGCAGTTTTGTTCTCTGAAAACATAGCTTTTACTCAAGGCTTACCAAACTTAAAGTTAAAAAACTCTCTTAATGCTGTAGCAGAGCTATCTTGGTGTTCCCATAGTCCTTATCTATATGGCTGCGAAATCTTCCCCCTGACTGCATGTGCATTAGTGATAATTTGCAGCCCATCCAGCTGAGAACAAATATTCCTTTCTCGTGCATATCTGAGAGCTGCATTAGGTCCTTTGGCATTCTGGGAAAGCCATGGGGTTAATTACTTACCTGATTTCCTGGATTCTTCTCTCTCTTTCAATCTCGCCCAACACCCTGTGAAGTGCTTAGGTAGGAGACAGTGTCTCCCACCCACCCCTATGTTTATTGCCCCTGAACAGTTCTGAGTGGTGGTATTTCCAGCAAACTTTGGTCAAATGTCCAGAGAACCTGTTTGTATATGATTACAGCCATGCACTAACACTGGCAGTCTGTCTCTTGCTCATCTTGAGCCGGCAGTAGCACCCCTAAGTACATCCAAGAGCACCTCACTGGCAGAGGATTGCAAGTGTTTGGGCTGAGAGTTATGCCTGTGTTTGATGTAGGCAGTGCCTGTTGTGCTGGCCTCTGGATCCTGAAATGCATGGTTTTTTTCACTGAACGTTCCCGAGCGTTAGTCAGATGGGAACTGGAGCACAAGGGAGTTTAAGCATCTCACACAGGAACCTGTAGCAGAAGAGGAGCCAAATGAAGTCTTCGAAACCCCGTATTTAGCAACGTAATTCTCAGCATGCTAGTTTGAATTAAGAGCAGTCTTAACGTACTTTTCCAATTTAGAGTATTGCTGATCCCTAGACCTTTTTGTTAGCTTGTAGCTGCTAAAGGTTATCTTCTTCAGATAGATAATTACCATATTCTTGTTTACTCAGTAATATGTCAGTTGAATTGTGGTAACAGGTTGGCCCACACTCTGCGTGAGTACGAATTCAAATTCTCTTATGCTTGTCCTAATTCTTTGTTGTGCCAAGTATTTGTTGTTTCACATTGCCAAATTCTTGCTTTCACAAAAGTATATTAAATGTAAGTTTGCTATCCAGTGCTTGGTTTTGACCTCTCCCAGTGCCTTTGAGGCTACATGACTTAAATTCAGTGAGAACTTTCATAAAAGGGTAAACGGAATTGCAGCTCCCTTGCAATGGGCTTGGTGTGTGTCTGTGAATGGTTACTACGGATTGCTGGGAAGAGGATGCTTGGATGAACAGTGCGTGGTTGGATCAAGTGTAAGAGCTGTTCTCTGGTGTTATTTCTAAGGATCCATGTGCTGTGCAAATGCCTCCAAAATCCATCTGCTGTGCAAATGTTATAGAAGCCTCAGTGACTCCCTAAAACACTCTCTTGTAGTCCAGGTGAGAGGGGAAAAGTTTCGACTCCGAATCAAGACCAAGTCCTGCAAGAGCTGGTGTTGGAAGGGTTGGCTGGCGTTCAGGTCGGTCCCATCTACAGCATGGGACTGCAGAGGGAGCAGTGAGAGCTGTGGTGCACAGAAGCATCCCCATGTGACTCCTACAGTTTCTCTAGGACTAAAACCTCTCTGGTGTAGAGCTGGTGTTTTCTCCCTCCATCAGCTTCTGGGAGTCCTTCCTCACCAAGTCCTACCTACAGAGCTTTCCGTACCTGTTGAAGCTTGAGAAGCAGAAGGGTGTGGCAGCAAGCTAACTCCTTGTCTTCCAGTGGTAGGGTGAGGACCCTGCACCCCATTTCTCATACTTTCAGGCATTTAAGTGTATCTCAGTTCACAGCCCAGTGCTGCAAAAGGTTCCAGACCGTGTTGAGCCATGCCGACCCCTGTGAAAAGTCCGAGGTGTTTCTCAGTGACATGGGCACGAGATCTCCTGGGCTAAACTTACTTTTGGCCCTTCCTTTCCCAGTTCCCAGCAGGCACACCTCCTTTTTAAAAATGTAGACTACTGACTTGGAAATACCTACCAGCAGAAGGCATTGTTTAAAACGTAGAGAGACAGGCCATCGCTTGCTCGGAGCGAGCTCAGGGGAGCATGTCTCTCTGTTCAGTACACCAGAAAAAGACATCTCAGGATAATTCTGTCAGTGGCTTTCATGTGCTTTCAAGAGCAGCAATGGAAGTCAGCAAAGTGCAGCTGTTGGAGGTGGGACTGGGAGGAAGGAGTCCACATACCTACAACAACTCCCTTTAGAAGTTGCTGGAAGAGCTCCTGGTAGCTTCAACAAGATTTTGGAACAGGTGCGAAGTAGTGGAGCCAAAAGAGAACTGTATCTGCTCTGTGGTTTAGACTAAAAGTAGCACATTCATCTATATATCTATTTTTCTGTTCCATAAACTGGCATTGTAATAGCAGTAATACCCACCACACAGAAGTCAGAAGGGGTTGCAAGGATTGCTTAAGGTTTGTAAAACATGTTGAGATCTTTTGATGGAAAGAATTTAACAAGTGCCAAGAACTAGTGTAATAAGAAGGGAAAAATAGCCATTGGTTTGCATTCACTTCTGGAATGTAATGGATTATACCAGAAGCCTTGGCTTAAACATCTGTGGGTGTGTGCATTTAATGATGAATTTTTTGATTACCCTTTCTGTAAAAATGTCAGTTGAATCTGTTAGACGGCTTTGCTTCTTGGTGATGGAAACTTATCAGGGCTTGTCTCCTCTCACCTTTGGTTTCAGATCCTCTCTTGGCTGCCCTTGCAGTCAGTTTCCATTGGCTGTATTGCTTTCTTATCACAGCAGCTCTTTGCTATCCTTCCTGCCTTGATGCCTCCATGCATAAAGCGTTTGGCAACAGCTATTACTGACTGGCTTCTTGTGTGGAGCTGCTGTTCCAGAATTAAACTGAAATTACCAGCCACAACAACAAAACGGGTGCCATAATAACTGCTGTGATTTGAAATCACACTGAATATTGCAGAAAAGCCCCTAATTCTGCCCATCTATCTCCACAGGGCAGTTTGTCTGTGTTAGGTGCCTCTTAACAGCTGCCTCTGTCCCTTTGGAAGTCCTCGGGCTGTGGGCACTTCAAGGGCAAACAAATTATTGTTTTCTACTGTTTTCTAGTTTTTATCTGGGTACTCTCTGTGAACAGCTCATAAGCTGTAGATAATTTGTAAGTGAGTCTTTGAAATGGAAGAGGTTTTTGTTGGACGCTAGAGTTCTGTGAAAAGGATTGTTCCCCCCCCATTTTTAAAGAGCGGTGGCTTTTAGATTTGTATTTGCAGTGTGATTAATCAGCTCTCATGAGCTCAGTCAGCTTTCCACACAGTATCTCCCATACTGAGTTTGGTAGTTTCTTACGAGTAACTTCTCTGGAATAAGGATTACAGTGAAGCAATATGAGAAGAACAAGCACATCTAAGGGAAAACTAATTGAAAGGATAAAGCCAGGATATTTTATTGTGTTTATGTGGGTGTAGTTACAATGGCTGCATTTCAAACTTCCAGCTGTTTAATTTGCACAGTGCTGTTATACGATGTCTGCAAATTGTTGTAACATTAGTGTGCTGTTCAAAGTGCTGTGTGTGACCTTGCAGATCTGTACGGACCTGTTTTATGGAAGGGTTCTTTACCTTTCATGAACGTGAAAGACACATCAGGATTAGCTTTCACAGGGATGCATGGAATGTATCTGCCCCTAATCCTGTTAGCAAATGACAGGATCTGCGCTAATAATTCCTCTGCTGTCTCACTGAAAATGTCTCCTAATCACCTTGGCTGTTGACAGTAGGCTTCTTAAACACCTCAGAAAGAGAGAGATGCTTGCCCATGTTAAAAGCGAACAGCCGTGAATTTCCCTTGAAACAAAATCCACACCTGCACAGCATCCGTGAGTTGTGTGCTTGGGGAATTGGTACCAGAAAACATTGAGACATCTGATTTTCATTAAATTTTTTTTTCGATTCACCACATGTTGCAGCAGTGGATGTATTTGTAATGCCATATCCCCCCTCAAGTGGTTTATTTCAGTTAGCATAAGGCTTCACAGTCTGCTCTGTTTTGGTGCGTGTTCTGGTCTTGCATTTCATCTGCTATCCTGTTTGTGGCATTTAATATTCATTCAATATTTAGTCTACTGTGGTATGTTAAGGCCATGTCCTCCTAGTGCGTATTTTGTGCTGGGAAGAGTGGATAAAAAAAGATTATTCTATTATTATCTGAATAATTATCTGGTAAAATTGCTTTTCCAGACTGCCTGTGTGCAAATGCATGCCTTGTACTTTGTTCGTCAGCACAGTCTTTGCTGTATTTCTAAAAGCTTCAGCAGACATCCTCAGGGACCTGTCTGGCTCTGAGCAATAGTCATTTAGTTACAATCTCTAATCCCCTGGGAAACACAGAGGAGTTTTGACGCTTCACAGAGCCCAGGCTAATGCTAACGCCTATACCTTCAGTGGAGCAAGCAATAAAAATACTGGGTCCTGACTGTTTGTAGGTGTTTCAGATCACAGAACACACTTCAGTCTAGGCCAGAGTTACTGAGTGATGTGTAATCTGGGTAGTCACAACCTGCTATGTTACAGTTTCCCTTCTGTCAGTCATGGAGGGTTTTGGTTTTCCAGGCCCTGGACAGCCCTGTGAACCTGGCTGGATGTTGGTGACACAGCCACTTGCCCAGTCCTGGTGCTTTCAACGTCCGTGCTCTGCCCTGAAGGACCTCTTTCCCTTTTCCCTGTTCTCTGAGTATTTCCCCAGCAACCTTCCTCCATTCCCCGTCTTGTGCCCTGCAGGGATGGAGGCTCCTCATCCATTTGTTGCTGTCTGTCTCCTCTGCCTGTCCACAGTCCAGGGAGACATCTTGTTCCTGGCCCCTTCCTACAGACCTAGCCTGCTATTCCTGCTTCCACGTTCCTCCTTCCTGCCCCACTCAGTCTTTCTGTCCCACTCTGTTCAAATCCATAATGAATTTCAGGGTCAGTCCTAAATCAGAGAGTGCTGTTTCAGATATGCAGCCATTCGAGGCCTACAAACTGATCCACCCCAGGCATGGTGGCATTTCAGTGATACATGGAAAAAACTCCTTTCAGGATGGGTCCAGCACTACTGGTGGGTGTTGTCCTTGATATCAATCCATGTGATGCTGTGAATTTTCTTCCCTTCAGCACTCACTTGCTGTAGAGTCCTGGCTTCTGGTTCTTCATTAGACCCTGCAAAGCCTGGCAGGCAAGAGAAGAAAATGCAGGAGTGCAAAAGGCAATTCTGTTGAGAAATTTGTCGTCTTTGAAAACCAAAGCCTTGTTTCATCTCCAGTTTCACAAATTTCTTGTTTTCTTGGGGTGGATGGTGAATAAATATATGCTGGAAGTTGATTGTGAGTAGATTGGGCATGGTGATGGAGGGTTAGGGTGTGTGACTGAGATTGGTTTGGATATTAATGTTTCATTCCTCAAATCAGTGATTCTCTGAGTTAAAATCCTTAGTCTTTATCCTTACACAATATTCAGTGGAGCAAGAGCAGGTTGAAATTAAAGAAGCTTCGTGTGTATGAGACCTTATCCTCGTGGTCCTGCACTTCCTTTTAAAATACAGTACTCTTAAAATGCAGCGATCCTGTTAATCTTTGTGGAGGAAATGAAATGCAAGCGTTGGTTTGTTAAGAGGCTCTCTATTTCCTAGAGTGCTGCATTAAAGAAGCCTTTAAAGCTGGTAACCAGGGTGAAAGTAGATAAGCAGATGAAATTGAAGGCTGGGTTTCCAGGTCAGGGATACATACATGATTTATCATAATTCAGTTTGTGCTTTCCTGAAATAATAAATTTGTTCTTGTTTGCTAATTTGTGAGGATGCAGTGTACTGCTTTGGAATAAAAAAAAAAATCATAAAGAATTTTTTTTTTTAAAGTTGAAACTATATTTTTTCAAAAAACATTGCCTGCTGCAGCTACTGGGCTAAACTGCACATTGAACAGAGGAGAGTGAGAAGCCAATTCTCCTTCCAGCCAGACTTCTTCCTTTTGTCTCCATAGTGAAACCTCGGTAAAATATCCATTGTTTCTGTCACTGCTGTAGGTACACAAGGGTGAAGGTGGTCTGTACTCTGAGCACCATGTTTTCTGAGTCTGGTTTTAGCTCATCTAGCTGAGGTGGTGCACTCACTTCCTCATGACAACACAATTTCTCCTCCAGCCTCTAGTGGAAAAAACATACTACACGTGATGTGAGTTTTTAGTTTTTAAATAGAAAGAACTGTTTCTCATACTCATTGCTTAGAATACACATCTATTATATATGCATGCATATTAAAAATATATAGAGGAAGATGGATGTTGGCCATAAGAAAAAGTCCTGTGCCCTTGCTCAGGTTCCTCCCTATGAGGCTGCAGAGTTCCTTCTGTGCTTTTCTCCAGATTTGATGTCTGATGGAGTGTCCATCCCTGCCTATACCTACCTCAGTGTCATAGCTTATTGGCATGGCTATGTAGGATAAGGAGATGGCCCTTAACAAAAGTCCTCCTCATGCCTGCCTTTCCTCCCTTGCCTTCATTTAAAGATCTCTGATAGATACTGTAGGTGATGACATGAATTTTGTTTGACTTAAAAAGATAATTGGAGGAAATACAGAAATCTGGAGCTTGAGTATGACACATTGGAGGCATCAATTTGCCTAAAGGTGCCTGTAAAAAAATATATAGGTTTAATTCCTCAAGTCTTTTGCATATTTTCTAGGAAGACCACAATTCTCACTATGAAGGGGAGCTTTTTTATGTTAGATGTCTGTCTTCATTTTTAATTGCTGCCATCTTGAGTAAATCTCTTGGTCGTGCCAGTTGGAGTTTTATTTGCAGTGAAATATAAGAGAGGACGAGTTAGATCTTAATTTTTGATGCAATCAGTAAGCTAGCAATTTGAGGTACAAAAGTGCCTTGAAAGCCATATTAAATATAGCAGCCCAAAACCACAAGAAAGAACACTTCTTATTTGTCTTTGTAGAAATTGTGGCTTGTATATTCTAGGGCCAATCCTGTAAGGCCTGACTTATGCCTCAGCTAGGCAAGATGCCCATTATTCTCAAGTCATATGCCTGAAATATTACTTACTGGGTAAGGCTGTGGCATAAATTATTTTGGATTTTATATGCAATAAAGAACTAGAAGCTGGAGGTGGTGGCAGCAAGCAATTTGCTCCAGAGTCAACAAATACCACATTAACCACAGTGGTATGCACACTGATTGGGTTTTGCTCCCACTTTTTCACGTTTGGAAAAGCAAGCTTGTTTTGTACACTTTTTTGGCTTTTGCCATCTGCCAGGGAAACAGAGATCTGCGTGAACGCCACCAAGCTTCAAGGAAAATAGTAAAAAAAATTATCAGGTAGAAGGCAATTGGCCAATTGTTTTCTGCTCAGTTACTCTTTTTTTTTCGTGTGAAACTTCTAAATTAGAACAGATTCGATATACTGCTCTGCTCACTGACAGGTCAATGCCATGTCTATTGTTACGAAGTAAAACTGCAGAGCATTAGGCTTCACATATTGAGAGAATTACGTGCTTTCCCCTGGTACATTTCCAGCAGGCACTTTTATCTAAATATAATGTATGTTGGAGGCAAATTTGACATTGTTTCAGTAGCAGAAGGGTTTTACCCTTCGTGTTTGCAGCCCTGCGCTCGATTTATGCTGAGGTGCTCAGAGGCGATTTACCAGAGCTATGTGAATGTGGTTGGAGAATCTGCTTGCATTTCATATTATGAAACAGATCATCAGTTTTAAGCCATGAGGAAAGGAAAAAAAAAAAAATAGGCGTGTGCATGAGTCATTCTGCCTTTGTGCAGAGTGATGCTGTGATGGTACGGACTGGATCTAACTGCGAGGCCCAGGTTTAGGGCTTAAACCTAAAACCAACTTGCGAGGTCCAGGTTTAGGGCTTGAATCTAAAACCAAAGGAACGCTGCTGTTATGAGCAGAAAAAAAGAAAAGAGACAGGGCGTTGGAAATCTTGGACATCTACAACACTGAAACTCAACATTTTCAACAGAAACCAGTAATTTGGGAAGCCAGGATCTTTCCTAGAGGCTTCAGTGCCATCCCCAGGAATGAAATAAAATCTCTGGATGGTTTTTGCATTAATCACTTCGTAGTCACCAAGGATTTTTGTTGTCACTATGGAGTCCTTTTTCCTTGTGGTTTTTACTTTGCATATCACTTTTTATACTTCATTCTTCGATGTGGATGGCTTGCACCTTAGATTTCAGAATCACCATGTTAACGAGATGAGTGTACCTACGCTTTCCTTACCTGTGAAAAAACCTAAATGTCAAAAACGTCAAAAAAAGGGAAACCATAAAAAAAAAGGTACGCAAACTGAACGTCTCAGAAGACCTCTTATTTCCCATGCTTAACTGCTTTGTCATGTAAACAAAATAACAATCTCCCAGCTAAGTCCTAAACCAAAGTAAATAATCCAAAGGTTTTTCTCAGCTGAAACAAAGAAAGTGTTGTTGAAATGGCCACTCTTACAGCTTTTAGGTATTTTAGTCAAGGTTTAAGGTAGAAGAAATGCTTCTAAAGGTGTGGTAGGAAATTAAGGATGCCAGGTCTGACAGAAAGAAAGATTGTTCTTCTGAAAGCATATTCAGTAAGTGGTTACCCATCAGAAACAAAAAAAAAAATCTTTGAAATCTTTGGAGCTATGGAAAAGAAGAAAGTGTATTAGAAACACAGTATGGAAGTGAGGTGAATGAGAACATAGTACACTGAAAGGTGCATCAGTCTCTGTTCTGGCCTGAGAACTGTGTGGGTATCTGGGTAATTTGTCTGCTCAGAAGTACAGGCTGCGTACCTGTGGAGAATGGGTGGGTGAAAGGAGTAAAAATGCTTGAGATTGAGATGAATTGTGAGCGAAATGCAAAGCGTGTCTCTTTTGTAAATGGAAGGCTGTAGTGTTTAAGTCCAGCAGGTGCCACCATAGAATCTAGTCTAACTTCCCATACCTAAGTTAATAGAATTTCACCAAGCTATCTACAACTAACCCAAAATTTGGTATTTTTTTTTGGTAGTATAACTTCCAAAAAGGCATCCGTCTTAATATGGAGATGCAAGAGATGGATGTTTATCATTTCTTGTATATATAATTACACTCTCTGTTCAAAACATGTGCTTAATTTCCAGTTTTTAATTTGTCTGGGTTTAATTTCCAGCCGTTGGTTAATTTTATCCACTTGTCTCTCCTACATTCGATGTGAAAAAAAATGGTGCATGTCAAATTGAGAAATATGTGAAAAATATGAGTGTTAATAACAGCATTCATGCACAACATTGGACTGAGAATTGTGGTGGCATGTCTGCATGTCTCCAGCATAATCCCCTGTTTTCACTCACTACATCTTTTTGAAGCATGAGCATTTTGGACTGAAATTCTGCTCATTCCCTCATAAAAATGAATCTTCTCGAGCAGGTCTGAGCAGAATGCTGGCAGCTCTTATTGAATTATGGGGGAATGATCAGAAAAAACAGTTTTCCCCACAACTGTCCCCCACCATTCACCACGTTTTTAGATATGACTTGAATGAAATACAGCTGACATTGACACGCAAAGCTTGAAAGAGGCACAGCCCTCTGTGGAACCATGTGTACTTGTTATGGTTTTGGTTTTTTTGAGGTGAAGATTGATCAGTTGTTTATATTCAGGTTTTGAAGTGTGCCTATCATAACGCAAATTAAGTGAACAATAAAAAGATTAAAAACATATGTAATCATAAATAAAACGGGACTGAATATCAACAGTGACACAAAGAACACTCCCCACTGGGTATTTTAACAAAGTCCATCCTCACCCCACCCATCCTTTCAGGAAGAGCCTGGGTAAATAGAAAGACTTTCTAAGAGCAGAGAAGGCCAACAAATGCAACTTTTATAGACTGAGTCTGGCAGCGAAGTCTGTCATTGAGGACATTTTACTGACATCCTCCATCTGACCTAAATTTGGAGGCACACAAGGCGACAGATATCACTTCAACTGCTGTGGTCTTACGTAATAAAGGGCAGAGGTCTTAAAAGTGGGTTAGGTTGAGAGCTGGAGGTGCAGCAGTTTGGTACAGGATGAATGATCTCATTTCTTGGGGTGGACCACAGACAAAATCAATCTGTAATAAGTGTCAAAGCTTCAGCATAACAAAGTTGTGTGGGAAAGAGCTTGCTGAATAGGTACAATTGTGTCTAATTGAGGTCCACGTTGTGAGGGCCCTGCTAAGAATGCAAGGTGTTTTTGCAGGTGTAAAAACCAGGCTGTCATTTGAGTGAACCATGGAGGAAAGAAGAGGCAGATAGGAGCTGCCTGCTTAGAACTCTTAAAGGCTTTTGTTCTGTTTGGAATTTTTTCATGCATTTCTGACACTCTTGAGATGGAGCCCGAGTTCAGATCCACAGCAATTCTTTCTCCCTGCCTCCTCTAGAATGGAGTAGTGTGATCCAGCTCAAATTAGGCAGGTTTTTTCTACTCCTGTGAAAAATGAAAAAATAATTTAGACTCATCAAGTTTATTTATGACTCACTGAGGGCAGATTGTGCTACAAGTTATAGTTTCTCTCTAATCAGAATACACACTGTTTAGAACGAGGACCAGATCTTGCCCTATCTTTATAAATTGCCTACTGTAGCAAGCCCATGAGCTTGATCAGGAAATTTCAGTGCTGTCATAATTCAGATAATAATAATAATGTAGTAGTAGTACTGGGCAAGGAACCCTAAACCCAAAGTGCCTTAGATAATGCTTGAGCTGATTTGCGGTTTCAAGTGGAAACCAGTTGAAGCTGGATCGTATGAAATGGTCTCAGCCCCATAATCATCCCACCTATTACCAAGTTTCTTGCTGGGTTATAACTTTATATAAATTCGGTGTTTGGTGTAAAATACAGAGTGCCGTATTTCTCTGAAAAAGGTCTGAACCCGGTGGCCACATCTCCTGTATTCCCAGTCCAGCAGATTTATTTTCCACTCAAATTCCCCCCATTCAATCTGAGGGCAACATTTTTAGACTTATTCAAATAATAATGAGATTTGTTGTTGAGTTCTGCAGGTCTGGGATTTCAGTCCTGGAGATATAAATCTGTCCTGCCCGCTCGACAGGGCAGAACATCTGTTGGTACTTGTTATCACTTGGTATTCTATCACTACCCAGCGTGGGGGAAACTGTCCTCTCACATAGACGAGCTCAGTCTGGAGTTGTGCTGTATGGGAAGGACGAGAGACTCAGCAGTAAAGCTTCGCTAGAACAACTTACCAATAATGCACAGAGGTTACACTGCTTTTTCTCGTGTCAGAAACATAGAGGGGGTAACAGGACAAACAGCAGCAACTGCCTTTTTATTTTTTTTCAGCTTGATGTTTAGACCAAGAACATATCTTTGATAACAAGGTGTAGGATGGTTTCCAAGTCGTCATCTTTTCTTCCCTGAGATCAGCTCAGTTGGTTGGAGCAGGTGCTGATAACGCCAAGGTTGTGGGTTTGATCCCTGTATGGGCCATTCACTTGAGAGTTGCACCTGATGATCCTTGTGGGTCCCTTCCAACTCAGAATATTCCGTGATCTGAATATTCAGCAAGAGCTGTTGCATCACCAGGCTTGGCATAGCTCTTTGAGATCACGCTGTGTTGTGGTCTCATTGCCTGAGATAGCTGGAACAGCTGATTGTGGAGAGACACTTGCCTGCAAAGCCTTTGAACAGTTATGTGGAAGGTGACAAATGGGTTACAAGTGTAGATTAATTTAGTTGCTGGGTGTGTGCTGGGCAGCAAGGCTGTTCTCCAAGGGCGGAGAAACAACACAGGCCAGCATGGATCATCAGATTTCCATCTCTCTGATAAACAGAGTTGAAATCTTGGAGACATACTTTTTATTGTGTATTTACCCTTACTCTGAAGAATGTCAAAAGACGTAGGCAATTGGAAGATAAACTCTAAAGAGCTCCCAGATTGATTTTGCTCGTGATGGGTTGCTACGGCGATCTGTAACAGTGGGAAAATGAGGGTCACTCTTTACACCCCCAGTGAAAGCAGTGTTAACATAATTGTAAGGAAAACGTGAAACAGATCTCTAAAAAAACTGCAATTAGTTGTTCCTATGACTGTTTCCAGATTAGTGGGCATATTGCATGAATCAGTGCTGGTGAACAGAAATGAACACTTAAGGTGATTCTTGTGGATGGAGCCCACACCTGCTGTACTTGCTCACCCTGGGAAACTGCTGTAATTTGTAGTAAGGCAATGGATGTGTTTAGAAGCATATTAAGAGACATTGTCAGCATTTCTTAACAGATGATCTCTGTGATAAGTGTCCAGGGACAGGAAGTACATATCTTTTTAATGGGCAAGATTTTGTGGGAATTTTTTGCTTAGGGTAATTTTTAAATTTCCTTTTTTAGTTTGCTGAGCAACTGGTGGTTTTAAAAAAGCCATTTTAAAGAGGCTTTTAAAAGCAGTTGTCCTCCTTTTTTTTGTAGGGGTGCTCTGTGTGGGTACATAGTGTGGGATAAACTTCTTCATCCTTGTGTGGTCTCAGTGCAAAGACAAATCCCGAGCTATAGACCCTGGGTATCGACTCAGTTGTGGCCATTATCCAGCTGCCACAGGCTAGGAGCAGTGTGTCCTCTCCTGTGCCCTTACATCTGGACTTCGGACCTAAAAAGATCATAGGCTTCTTGCAGCCAGGACATCTTACTAGTGAGGGGGGTGTCTGTACTCAGTTTGCTAATGCAGTTTTATTCCAGAGTCTCTTTCTTGTGGAAATTAAGGACCTCATTGGTTTATTATTTTATTCACATGCTTTCTGCTCTAGACCTAAATGAAATGTTGATACCCCTTGAAGTTGCTCACAGATGGCAGGAAGTGTTTTTCCTCACCTTCCCTGCTTCACCTCTAGTTTTTTTAATTTGTCTCTTTCCTTTCTTCCTCATCCCCCACTGTGATCCCTCATGGCTGTGCTGCTCATGGTTTGCACTGTCTTTGAGAGGAGTTTTTTATCTAAAGAAAACGGTTGCAAGCTCTTGCAGCAGAGCAGGAAAGTAGCAAATCAAATTCTTTGGTGCACTGAGGATGAAAATGCTGTCCTAGGTCTGGCAAGTGGGTTCAGCCATGTTTTACACTTTAAATTCTTAAAGCAAGATTGGAGTGATTGAATCCCTGCTGAACCTATACTTTCACCCTTCTTTCAGCAAAGGAGAAAAGGAATATCAGGACATGGTGATAGGAGAGGCTTGGGCCCAAAGAGTCTGATTGATGGCTAAATCAAAATGGTTTAGTTGCTTTTAATGTTAAAATATTTGCAATATGAGCATTATCTGTACTTGGTTTGAGTCAGTGCAGAACTCTGGTTTTTTTCTATGTTCATGGCTGCACTGCTAACTTTAAATGTGTGACTATGTAAGGAAGGGAGACTTC
The DNA here is from genome assembly GCA_013397725.1 of Rhagologus leucostigma. Lineage (NCBI taxonomy): Eukaryota > Metazoa > Chordata > Aves > Passeriformes > Rhagologus > Rhagologus leucostigma. Next base: position 328,936 of record VZTD01004423.1, read on the forward strand.
TTGACCATTATGTATCAGACCACTGCCAGGAGCAAAGTAAATGAATGCCCTGACTGGGTCTGGCACGTTAGCTTCCTAATTCACTTTCCCTGCACAAAAAGATAAGAGGAATGCAGGCCTCTCCCTTTATCTCACACAGTAATAACCTCAGCAAAGATTTGAATGGGACACAGGATTATTAGGATTGTAAGGTCTCACTCTCCTTTTCAAGTAGGATGAAACTAAAATGTACTCATCTGTTGGGTTAGATGAATACAATGGGTTCTCAGCTGTAGGCTTTCATCACAGCAGCGATCTCGTGTGATTTGGCCTGGCAGGGCTCCGGGCTCACAGAAATTTTGTGGGTGTCAGATGTTTGGCACTCAGAATCGACCACTGAGAGCTGTTGTCATACTTGTGTCTCCCTGCTTTCTAGTCTTTGAAGTTTAGAATACTGTCACCATTTTCAGCATGTGATATGTAGAGGAGACTGATGAAAAGCTGCTTTGCTGAGTCCAATTTCAGTTACGTGGGCTTGAGCAATAGTCTGCTCAAATGCTGCTGTGAGTGCTCCGACAGGATCGTGATGCGGGCTAGCAGGATCTTTGCTCAGATATGGATCTGGGCTTTTTTGGATTTGGTGTTTTCTAGAAGCCAGCTGACAGTGTGGTGTTGCTGCTGCCTTCACCGGGACTATTTTCAAGTCAAGTTCACTTCTGAGAAGCAAAAGAAAACCAGGGCTTGAAATTACGCATCTCAGTTTCACAGTGTATTTTCCAAACAGCATGTGGAGCAGCCACTGTAGCCATGCTTACTGTTCTCTAGAAAACTGCTTTTTGTGATTTTTTTCATTGTCCAGCATGCTGTAGCACCTTTGTTTCCCTGTCCCCGTTGCAGGCTGTCCTACCAGAGAAATGATGACGATGACGAAGAAGCCGCCAGAGAACGTCGCCGGCGGGCTCGACAGGAGAGGCTGCGGCAAAAGGAAGAAGGAGATCTCTCAGGAGAAGTAACGGAGAAATCCGAAGTTAATGCTCAAAACAGGTAAATATCCGATCTTGTTTACTGACAAGTCAATGGTAATTTTTGTTCAGAGTAGAGAACTTTTGGAAGAGGTTTGCTTTTGGCGCTTGAATTTTAAGTACTGGGTTTGGCCATCCTTAAACGGAAGAAGGACCTAACACTGTGAGGATCACCCTGGCTGTGTCTACATGGTAGGGTGGGAGCCTGAGGCCGTGCTCATGACCCATAACCAGGTGTCCTCAAGGCTGTCTGTGGGGTAATTCAGCTGGGATTCATGGAGGCTCTCAGATTCTCTCAGGCATGGATGCATCTGGCCTCCCAAAACACCACATCTTCTGTTCTGCTAACAGGGGTCATGGCATCGCGGGGCCAAAACACTGGGTGGCACCCAGTCCTCAAGCTGTAGCTGCAGCATGCCTGCAGGGTGCTGGGTGTGAGCCCTAGACCACAGCACCCGTCTGGCATTGTCAGTGTCAGACAGGTATAAAGAGCAGAAAGCTTAGGCAATGAGGTGACACTTCAAATCATAGAATCATCAAAGCTGGAAGAGACCTTTAAGATCATCAAGTCCAACCACAAACCCAGCAGTGCCCCTGTAGCCCCTAAACCATTAAACCATATCACTCATATCCTCACCCACTTGTCACAAGCTGAGTGGCCTTCCTGTCCATCATTTATTTAGTTTCAGATAGTCACAAATAATATACCCAAAATTCCAGTGGCCATAACACAATTGCTAGAAGAAAAGCACATGCTAATAGATACTGAGCACATTCTATTTCAGGCAAGGAGAATGGACACAGAGAGCAAAACAGCAGCTAAATTTTGAAGTGAGTAACCTGTTGTGTTTTCCAACCGTGGAATGCTGTTACAGCAAGCTTTTTTTCCTAGAAACAGTGAAGTGCATATGTTGTTAGAAAGAATTAGGGTTTTTTTAATGCAAACCTATCCCTTTTACGTAGCGTGGCAGGAGAGGAAAGCAAGCGTTCTACAGATGATGAAGCTGCATTGCTGGAGAGACTGGCAAGACGGGAGGAGAGACGCCAGAAACGTCTGCAGGAAGCCCTGGAACGCCAAAAGGAATTTGACCCCACGATCACAGATGGGAGCTTGTCACTGCCCAGCAGGAGAGAAGTAAACAATGTGGAGGAAAACGAGACCACGGGGAAAGAGGAGAAGGCTGAAACACGCCGAGGACGCTATGAGACTGAGGAGACAGAAACAGTTACCAAATCGTACCAAAGGAACAACTGGAGGCAAGATGGGGAAGAAGAGGGGAAAAAAGAAGAAAAAGACAAGGAGGAGGTACAGGAGGAGAAACCAAAGGAGCTCCCCATAGAGGAAAATCAGGTAGATGTGACAGCAGAAAAATCCACAGATAAAGAAGAGGCAGTAACTGTAAATGCAGAGGAACACAAAGCAGAGAATGATACAAATGCTGTGCCGGAAGGGACGCAAAGTGTAACTGATGCTGTAGATAAAGAGAAGCTTAGGGATGAGGAAAAGGCTGAGGAAGAAAGGAAGGAAGCAGAAGAAAGGGAGAGGTTAAAAGCAGAGGAAGAAAAGAGGGCAGCGGAGGAAAAACAAAAAGCAGAGGAAGAAAAGAGGGCAGCTGAGGAGAGGGCTAAGGCAGAAGAGGAGATGAGGGCAGCGGAGGAAAAACAAAAAGCAGAGGAAGAAAAGAGGGCAGCTGAGGAGAGGGCGAAGGCAGAAGAGGAGAAGAGGGCAGCTGAGGAAAGAGAGAGGGCTAAAGCAGAAGAGGAGAGGAGGGCAGCTGAGGAAAAACAAAAAGCAGATCAGGAAAAGAGGGCAGCTGAGGAGAGGGCAAAGGCAGAAGAGGAAAAGAGGGCAGCTGAGGAAAAGGCTAAACTAGAAGCAGAGAAATTGAAGGAAAAACAAAAGATGGAAGACCAGAAAATAGAAGATAAACAGGTAAAAGAGAAGAAAGTAGAAGACAAAAAACCTCAAGCAGCTTTCTTAAAAAAACAGGTACAGTAAACATTTTGCACCAACATAAGACACCTGTGGTTTGTGTGAAATGTAATGCAAGAAAAGATTGAATTGGAATTTCCTCACAGATCTAGTCCTGTACTGAAGTTACTAATACTTGTGCTGTCGCTCTCTCTTTTTAAAAATAAAGTCCCTCCTGCTTACCAATAATTCCGTGCACAACAGGCCTGACCTCACTCCACCGTTCGAAGAAAACCTTGCATGTTCAGACCTCTGCATGTGCTTTTGCTGCCTTTTTTTCCTCAGCTGCTATAAGCTGGCCTAATGCAGTAATGCGTGAGGTGGAGGCACACACATCTTGGCACAAAATATTATGAGCACCTGTTAAACTGTGTGAGGAATGTTGTGTGCTAAATGCAGTCACAGGAAAGGGCTCTGTGCTGGGACATGCACGTGAGCATGATGCCACGCAAGGGAGAAAGGCCCAGATGGGGGGAACGGGAGCCTTTGGGGAGGGTGGAGGGGGCACAGCTGCACACAGAGGTGTGGGCACAGCAGCATAGGATGGAGTTGTGGCTGCACACAGGATTGGTACGTGAACACAGTGTGGAGAAACAAAAGTTCAAACAGGTGGTGATGTTTTCGTGTTAAAAAAATAAATAAATTATTGCAAAACCCAAAAACAAAGGAGGAAGAAAAAGTGGAAGCTAAAAAGGAAAAGCTGCCAGAAGAGAAGCTCCAAGCTACCTCCATAAAAGATCAGGTAACTCATAAACCACTGATTTAGATGTGATAGGGAAACTTGAGATATGAAAACAAATAAGGCACCTATAACTGAAAGTTGCTTCTTCAGCAAAGTACTTAAACTTGTGCTCCACTTCAAGAACATGCGTAATCCTGCTGAAATAAATAGGGATGAAGCTCCTTAAGTGCTTAAAAATAAGTAAATTCTTAAGTAGTTTGTTCTTTTGGGGCTTTAGGACCAATTCCTGTTTGTCTTAAAAAAATATTTCAGTAAACTCAGTTCAGTCAATAACACAAGTATGGTTTTTCCCCTAGGGATGAATTTTTCAGGACAGTATCAACTAATCATCCTTCCCTGGTTTCCTCTCACTTTACTGCAAACTTTTTCCCTGTGAATGAAACCTACTCTAATAATAATCATAATCATCATCATGATAATCAATAATAATAATCATAATGATAATAATAATCTAGGCCCCTTGGCCACCTGACTGCCTTAACTAATAATTCCCCCGCAAACTGCAATACCCCGTGATATAAACTGTGCATACCCAAGATTCTTCTTTTGTTTTAAAGAGAAAATCTACAAAATTTACTGCATTGCATTTCCACTGTAAACACAGGAGCTGGTGCCATGGTGTTTTACTGTACGGTAAGTAAATAAGATTTGGGGACCACTTACTCTTCAGGATACAGCCGGACACAGGGAGCCATGTTCAGAGCTGTGCAGCAGCTGTGGTTTTGGTTCAGTGCAGCAGGTCTCAAAGCAGCCCCTGATTCTGATTAGGGGAGACTGGTCACAGACTGGTCAGAGCCTTGGAAGTTTGGACCCATTTGGGTTCAGCCAGATCTGTGTGACTTAAAGGGAGCCACAGCACAGATTGTTGCCTGTCCAGTGGGTTGGGACCACTGAGCGTTGCAGAGGGTCCACTCCAGGGTCCTTAGTTAGCAGATGAGTTTGGAACACGCTGTAGATGCTTAGCTCACCCTCAGAGATTGGTGAGGAAATAGCTGAATACAAAATAAGGGGTGGATTATATTAAGAAGACAGAACCAGTTTCCACTATTCACTTCTGCATGCAATCTTTGAATATTACAAGTAAATGTAAAGAGGAGTCTGTAACTGACCACGAACTTTGATTTGTGGGGAACTTGAGACACAGTTGTCCTGCTCGTTCTTATGTAGAGCTCGGCCAACTCTCCCTGGAGCTGTCATCATGCTTTTAAGCCCTACCCAGTGGGCTAGATTATTCCAGGAAACTGGCAAGACTTTTAAAAGTTACTTGTGATTTTAGTGTTTCCATCTTTGGATGCTCAAGCTGAGACAACTTCATAGAATCCCACTTCTAGTGCAATACTGAATACCCATCCTGAACATTCAAAATGTCTTGAAAATCTCAGTTGTTGCTTCTTTACTTGTGAAGAAAATTTGATGATCAGGCAAGATTTCACTTCTTCCCCCCTTTCCAGGACATGCACATTCAGTGAGGTCTCTTTCTGAATGTGCATGCAGCTAAGAGGATGCCAGTGTTTCATGAACAAGACCCTGAAGGAATAGAGTGTACTACATAATCAGGTTCTGCTTTTACTTTGGCCCTCAAAGTTCAGGTTTCGATTAATTTGGCAAGAAAAAATTGTCTCTTTTTCTGAACGTCTGCGCAGTTTTTGGTTCTTAAAAGTGACCTGAGAAGTTCATAAGAACAAGCTTTCTCATGAGGTGAGACTCCTGGTATTTCCTGCTTCCAGTTTGGCTAGACGTGCTGCAACAGTTGCTATTCTCGTGGTATTTGGGGATGGGAGCTGACTCTGCAGGGAAGCCCTAGACCCAGATGCCCACAGCTTTTAACTCACCCAGTAGCTGAGCCCAAGTAAGGAATCAAATCTGGCAGATGGGCCCCAACCTCAGTAACGGGTTTGCTTCAGTCTGAAGGTGTTCAAGCTCAAGGTTTAGAAATCTCAGCTCTCAAATAATAGCATCAAAATCTAACACTAAAGAAGCAGTGTAGAGAAAGATTAAAATATAAATACATAAGGCTGGAAATTCGCTAACCATGCCTTTGATCATGTTCTATCTTGATATCAAGATTTGTGAGAACATGTGCACTATTTCAGTTCAGGTAATATCACCCATCTGCTCCAAGTGGAGTCCTTTTTGAATTCAGCAGAAGCAGAATTAGTCTGTAATTTAGGGAAGCAGGGAGACAAGGGAAAGAACTCATTCTCTTGCCTTCCTCTGGAGTGAGATACAAAGGTTTCTGCTTCTGTGCTAATCAGTCTCTGTTTTGGTATTAAAATTAGTAGGAGAAGGATCGGGCCCAAAAGATGTGAAATGTTTCTGTAATATCTTGTTTTACCATCTTTTTGAATAAAGAGGCCAAGCTGTGTTAATGGTTTTCTCAAATGCAGACACATTATCATAAATCCTACTGGCTTCTGAAATGCTATTTCCTAACCTATTAATTTTTAAACTATATTGTTTTAATATTAGTTTTCTCAGTGATATCAATTAAGATGTAAGAGATACAGCCCTCCCCAGTGGACCTGAATACATAAGGCAGCTGGAAGTGTTGGCTTTGTATAAGACTTAGGAAGGTCTTGATGAAAATCTCAGCGAAGGAAATCTTATGCTCTCAAAATCCCAGGACGGACATCCTGGCATGAGAAATCTTGCACCAATCGACACAGCCGGTTTCAGTATCACCCTGACTGGGGCTGGAGGGTCGGGAGATTGCTAACAGGCAGCAGAAATTCTTGCTGTGAACATGATCACTGGCTCACCCCAATTTGGGAACACCCAGAAGATGATACTGTCCGATGGCATCCGTTAGGATAAATGAATAGCCCTGCTTGTCTCAGCCCAGCTCCTAGAAAACAGCAAACCATTCCTTGAGGCCGCTGGTAATAATGGCCCTGCTTGTAGCAGTTGCAGCATCATGGCCAAAGAATGCACGGCCATGGAAGCTGAGCTCCCCTCTCGTCCGTCAGAGAGCTGCTGCCAGGTCGTGGCTAAAGCCTGTTGGCAGGAGAGGGTGGGAAAAGTCTGCACTGTGCTGCTGCCTGCTCTCAGAGCAGCGCAAATGCCTCTGTTGGTTGTGTCCAACATCCCCCACCAATAGCAAATTTGCTCAAATGGTTTAACCATCCTGTACTCGCTTGTAAAGTGTGCTACCACGGTGGTGTCCATCCCATCAGCTGCTCTGAGCAGCAAACTGGCCTCAGGTAAAGTCAGGCACTGACTCTGGGACTTCACTCACCACCAGCCTAATTCAGTCCCTTAAGAGGATCTTGCCTTTGAAGACTCTGAACTCATCCTTTGTAGGTAAAGATTTTGCTTCTCCAGGAGTTGTTCTTTGATGAAGAACAGAAATTTCTTTTGATTTGGGGTGTGAAGCTGTGTACTAGCTTTTTATTTCAAGATGCAGCTCAGGACACCTTAAGAGCAGTTGTGTTGCAGACAGGACTGTTGCAGAAGTTCTTTATCTTTCTAGTTAGCAAAAGGGATTGCAACAGGCTTCCAAAGTATTTATTTTCTAAAGGTCTCCATTTGAATTCTACACAGAAGGTATTTCTTGCTTGCCAGCTAGAATCTTCCTTCAACACGGGGCTGTGGAAAGCATATAAATCTTTTGGAGGTACACGGTTCATCTGCTCCTGTTGAAAGTTTGTTTTGGCTGGTAGTCTTAACTAACTGAGAATATTTCTACCTGAGGATACATAACTTAAATCAGTTCACTTTCTCCTTTTACCAGCATCTGGCCATGACTCAGTATGCTGGGGTCAGGTGATCTGTGGTATTGATAAATACTTCTTAACTCTGAAGGAATACTGGAGAATGAAATTGATGCACAAAATATTCTTGAGTACTATTAAGAATCATAAGACAGAGCTTTCTCAGGATAAAGGGAATTTTTTTTGCTCGTGTTTTCCAGAGCATTTCCTTCCTCATAGGTTTAAATATTTGTGTCTGATAATGCTACCCATGACCAGCCCCAGGCAGGACTGTGCTTTTTTATCAGAGTAAGTTTGGCTCTGATATAAAGACGATTTTGTGTTTTGGCCATTATTCTTGCAATAATGAAGCATCCCTCTGCTATGACACTGAAAAGACCGTGAACTTTGTCAAACAACCTTGACAACTGGAGGAGGTTATGTGTTATTTTTATTGCACCAGTGCCCTAAACCTGGTACCAAGAATGTATCGACAAGTCCCAAAGGGTTTGCAACCCACAATCTTAAGAGGCAAGAGGTGAATGATGCTGCAGTGGGAGGGAAGAGTGGGGGCGCAGTTGCAGAGTGAAGCTGTGTGGTGGCATAGTCCCATGGCCACAACAAACTTTCACAGAAGACCGATAATATTATTTTCAAGATGCTTTGATCTTGAATTCAGGTCAGGACAGCAGAGTGATGGTTGATCACAGTTTAGAGCTTTGCAGACTACTTCTGCCATATAGCACATAAACAGTATGAAGACAGTTCCAAATCTTGCCAAGAAATCTGCGTTTCTCAGCTGTTACTTAGAATGCCTCGTTCTGACCGTTTTTTGTGTGTCTTGGTTTTTTTTCTGTGATTTATGCTGTCTTCTGAACAGGTAAAAGATGACAAAGGTAAAGAACCCAAAGAGGAAATGAAAAGTGTCTGGGATCGTAAGAAGGGCGTTCCTGAGCAAAAGGCACAGAACGGAGAACGTGAACTCACCGCCTCCAGACTTAAACCTACTGAAAATGCTTTTGGGTAAGTTCCAAGTAAGAACTGGGCTTGCTCGGGTTACAGCAGATCAGGGGCCATCTCTGGGTCTCTGCTTTAATAGCCTTGTGGCAGCTGAGTAGAGGAACTGGGCTGGCAACCTCAGCAGTGGCTCAGGTGTCCATTGGGTTGTAGTTCTGTGGTTTCTAAGCTGTCCCCACGCTGTTGCAGTAATAACATGAAGTCCAGAAAGCAGATGGAAATGGCCTTGCTCCCTCAGTAGAGACAAGAGGCTTGGTTTTGCTTTGCCGGGGCTTTCCTTCCTTATTTATTTCTAGTATCTACACAGAGGCCAATAATGAAAAAACCCTAGATTTTGTGTTCTCTAATTTTTTTAGTCAGATCTCAACTTTTACTGTAGTAACCTATTTCCGATTACTCACCTATTTTTAATTAGACTCTGCATAGCAGAATGAAGCACGATCCAGTTGGTGACTCTAGAAAGAGATTCTCTCTTGATTTCAAGGCAAACATTGAAATTAATGGCTTCTGTAGAGAAGTGTTTTTTTAATTAGGTAAAAACCTCTCCTAGCCAAAATCATCTTCTTTTTTCTTTTTTTTTTTCTTCCTTTTTATAAGCTGTGTCACAATTTGATCTTTATTTTTCTTTTTAAGGAAATATTTGGCTTGTGGTTGTATTGGGAAATTCAAAGAAGGTAACAATTTTCTAGTGAAAATCTTATTTTAAAGTATCCTGCCTGCTAAAAGCATGAGATACATGAAATAGAAATGAAGTTCTTCCTTTTAGCAGGAAACTAGGAATGAGTAGGTTAGAAATCTAAATTTTTCTCCTTCTGCATCTCTCTTCCTCTTTTACACTGACACAGGCAAAGGAAAGGTTAAGCTCTCCAGGCACTTGGAGAAATCTGAGCATGGCAGATGGGATTTGCTGTTGTATCTCGGCATTCCCCTCGTGATTCTTCCGGGAAAAACAAACTTTCTCAAAATAAAATGCAGCTCAAAAGACCCTGGAGGCACCCTGACCTAAGGCCAGAAGACAGACAGCGATGGAGATGGAATAGCAGGAACTTGGCCTTGCTCAAAAATGTCCTTCATGGCTTGGGTCACATCATTGATAACATGAGCATGATTTTCTAAAGATATTTTTGTTGTGCTTTCGTTTGCTTTACTTCCTGTGGGAGACAGGCATTAGTGACAAATTGTGAATTTGAGTTTCCACTCCTTTTTTTTTCTATTTCTGTTTTTTTTCTGCTGTTTCATGAAAGTGTGAAGAAGCCTGTTCAACAACCTTTTATCAGCTGAGTAGAAGACTTGGGCTGGCAACATCAGCAGAAGCACCAGTGTTTGTTGGGTTGTTAGGTATGAATTAGGGCTCTTGGCCTATTTTCTAATGAACTGCCCCCAGAGAGCTGGGCTTTGTCTGCAACTGTCCTTTGTTCTTTTTTTTTTTTAAATGAACATATCAGATACTACTTAGAAAGGATATAACTTGGCTAACTTTCAGTGGTGAGAATTCAGAACAAAATAGGGTAGTAGAGGCTAAAGAAAAATGTTATCTGTCTTTTTGTCTACGTCAGTCAGTAAGAGAAATACAGAATAAAATCCCATTTTATGGCTTCCCCTTCCCATCTCCCCTCCCACCTGCCTTCCTCCCTATTCTCATACAGGACTGCGAAAGTCCTAACTATGATGTAACATGTTTTTTCACATTGTTCTGACATTTTTGGCTCCCACAAACCACTTTTTTCCTTTTCCTCTTTGTCTGAAAGCTGGCAACCAGCTTCATTTCTTAATACCAAAGAGGTGCTTACAAAACTCCTCCTCCACCCAGCATCTCAATACTAATTTCCCAATGTCGACAGCAGAGAACAGAGATTTCCCAGAATCTGTTGAAAACAGAGGAGTTGGAGGTGGAGGAAAATAGGGATAATTACTGCCAGTGCATTGTTTGCTATTTTGGATTATGCAGAACCAGGTAGGGAAGATCTGTGAGCAGCATGAGAATAAAGTAAGTTCAAAACTTTAAATATCCTTCTTTGTAAGGAGGCCAAAATACTCACCTGAGGTCTGCAAAGAAGAATGTTCAGACTGGATTCTGCCACTGGCTTTATCAGCTGAAAGCTGAGTGGATGTTAATTTCACTGGGGCTGGCTGCACTGAAGGTACCAAGGGCTAACCTTTCTTCTGTGCTGATATGGAACAGAGTGGCTCTTTCTTAGGAGAACCTTGGCAAACGTTCTCCATTCTCTTAATTCTGAGGGCCGAATGTTTGCCCCTGCCAGGGGATCATTTTGTCTGTCTGAAGTGACCTCTTCCATCTTCTTTGGGCCCAAAGCTTGCAGGTCCTGTTGAGTTGGCAACACAGACTTAGCGACCAAGAGGCAAAGGCAAAAAAAAGTGAGGTTCCTGGGTTTGTTTGCTGTAGGGGCTACAACCTTCCAATGAAGCAGGAAAGCCTTAAGATAGCCAGGGATTTCTTATGTCCTGTGCAGCATTAGGTGCACTGGATCTTTAGAAATCACAGAGTGCCTTGTAGAGGCTTGTGGAACATTTTGGGTTCTCAGTACTTCTGCGAACTGAATCAGAGGTGTTCCAGGCTGGACACCCACTCAAAATCACACCTCAGGTATTGCTCTTCACTTTGTTTCTGAATGGGCTAAATGAAATTTCAAATAAAGTTTCCAGTGTATTCTCACAACACTTGCTCAATTGTGTAGGTATTTTTCATTTACAAAAGCAGGGGTTCCTTTCTGTAATTTGGCATCAGTACCTGATGCGAGCCCTTATTTGTGGCCACTTAAATGAACTTGTCATACGTTTTTTTTAGTGATACAATTCCTAAATCATGCATGCCGTGCTAGAACCAAATTTCATTCAATTTAGTAAGCTCATGTGGGGGCGGAGACCTCTGTGTTGGTAGATTCTGTTATGATACTGAAACCACAGATAATTTAACTCTGGTCCTGTTTTATATGGCTGACTCCATCTGCATGAGGCATCTGTCTGCATGAAGAGCATCTTTGCAGGATTGGGTGTGTTTGGCTGGATTGCAAATTTATATGGTATTTGGTTTTTTATATTGTCATCTCTGACAGTTACTGTTGGAATGTTTGATTTATCCTTTCTTGTGGTATTATACCCTGCAACACTCTGGTTGCATTAATGAAATCATTTATATCCAGCTTTTTTAGGTGCCAACAATACGGAAAGTTTTTTTAAAAATTCCATAAATACATTCATCTTCTGTCTTTTTTGTCAATAGCACACTTAGAAATCTTAGGTACCTATCTCCTTGTCAGCAGTAACATTAAACACACTTAGGGAGCAGACATTTGTCTAAACACTGATGTGGTAATTATTTAACAAGGTGATGCTATCTGACTCTGTTGGAAGCATGCACTTCACCTATGCAAATTCTTTAGGTTTGGGGGTGTTTTTTGGCTTGCTTGCTTGCTTTCTGTCTCATATATTACAGATATTACAGCTGCATGGAAAACTCCCGTTTTTCTCCTGTGGAAAGTTACCATTAATAATTTCCAGTTCCTTACTAAAACGTCGTATTTTCCCTAGAAAACGTAAGCAAAAGGCCTGATGAACATTTCTGTTCATGCATGCTGGTGGAGTTAGAGTGATGGGCGTTACAGATGAGATAGGAATCTTTTCAGGGTTTTTTTTAAAAACAGTGTTGAAACTGGAAGACTCCTTCCCCTCTCTTCTTTCCTCCTCTTTTCCCCGAGTCAAGTAATTTGGTCTGTCCCCAAAGATGCTTGTCTTTTTCTAGAGGGTTTATAAAAAAGATTTGCCTTTGAAAGCAAAGAAATAGTGCATCCTTTATGACACAGAACACAAAATAGGGGTGCGGCACGAGTTGTCAGGCACAGCGGTGCAGATCCCGTGCACACAAGCGTGTGGGAGAGACTCCTTCGCCCCCGGCAGTGATGGGAGAGGTGCTCCTTGCAATATCCCGGCCTAACAACTCCTGATGGAAATGTTTTGGGTCAGCCATAGCTTGCAAGGAGCAAAAGGTCTTAGAGCAGCTCCTTGGAGTGCCAGGCTCTCGTGCTGCTGCTGAGCATGTGGCAGCAGGTGGCTCTGGCCAGGAAGGGAAAACCCCCGGGCATCATTTTTCCTTTTATTTCCTTGCCAGCCGCTCCAATCTGAAAGGGACTGCAAACGCGGAGGAGGCGAAGCCGGGGGTCGAGGCTCTGAAGAGGTTGGAAGATCAGCGCCGCCGCCGGGGCGAGAACGAGAGCGAGGAGCTGGAGAAGCTGAAGGAGAAGCAGCAGGAGGCGGCAGCGGAGCTGGACGAACTGAAGAAAAGGCGGGAGGAGCGCCGGAAAATCCTGGAGGAAGAGGAGCAGAAGAAGAAGCAGGAGGAGGCTGAAAGAAAAGTCAGAGAGGAGGTAAGTATGAAGTATGGAGTGTTGAACTCGGGTTTATTCCTTTATTACTACTTTACTTCCACTATTCTTGCATTAGTTGACAACTGTCTGCAGCACTGTCTAGTGAAGACCTGAGGTAAAACATGCAGCATCCAGGGTAGGAAAAAATGTTCTAATTCTAGCCTTAGGAAAGACAGGGCTCTAATATCTGTTTTCACGAGTCAGGATTTCATCTGTGATAGCTGAAAATTTCTTATCTTCTTGGGGATTCAAAATCTTGGGGCAGTGTTATAGCCACAGAATTTTTTTGACATTACACGGATTGAATTACAAAGTGCACGTCAAAATTTATCTGCTGCAGATGGGCTGGAATGCTAATGTTATATATAGTTACAATGGGCTAGATCTCATTAGGGAGATATTCTTGTCTATTTAAATATTGAATATCCAACACATCTGTTTTCTTGTACTTCCTCTGCCAAGGGACTCTACAAATAGGATTTCCAAGTCTCTGGTGCATCATTTAGGAATCCTAGTTGTTTGGAAAACAAACGGTAAATGAATAATACTGATAGTATCTGGCAGCTGAATGCCTTTTCCTTTAATGTACTAAGCTCTTTACAACAGAACTCTGTAGATCCCAAGATTGCACAACACCTTGCTGGTCAGACCCCACTGACCAGTGCTCACAATGGTGTTGCTTTGAGGGCTTCTGGTTTGACCATAGCTCGTGAGGCAAAACTCATCTCTGGAGGGAGATCTGCAAGCATTTAATGTTGGGTTTCTCGGCCACCTCTCAATTTTTCCATGTTAAATATTAACCTTGGCACAATAAGTGTCAGAGTAGAGGGACGGAAGAACAATGCCAATATGATACATGAGAATACAGAAGAACTGAGTTGGAGTCTTTTTCTCTGTTAAAGTGGGACTATTTGACAATAAATTTGGTGACTTCACTGTGAGAAGACACTAGAGCAGCACAGACTTAATTGTCTTCCTGGCATCCTTAACACTGTGATGGATTGGCATTAATAACTTTATAAATTTCAGACAGATCACTGAACTTTTTCGACTGGCATAAAAATCTGTTCTTAGAAAATCTGGTAAATGTTTGCAGGGCTGCACAGCCCTGTAATTGATGTAGTTTCTGAAAGAACAAGTAATTTATTTATATTAAATAATTCATATATTTTAAGGAGGAAAAGAGGAGGATGAAGGAAGAAATTGAAAGAAGAAGGGCTGAAGCTGCTGAGAAACGCCAAAAGATGCCAGAAGATGGTGTATCTGAAGACAAGAAGCCATTTAAATGTTTCAGTCCTAAAGGTTCATCTCTCAAGGTAACCTCCCCACTAACACCTATATAGCACATAAAAAGTAAAGGGGGTTGTAGTCCAAACCAACAGCCAAACATCAAAAGCAACGTTGAAATACTTTTAATCAGACCTAGGAAAATGCTTTGATAGACTTAGCCTGAACCCTCTAGCTGAAAGACTTCATTCATTGAAATGATTGAAAATTAGAGTTCCTTCCTAAAAATAGAGACTAGACTGGCAGCTGTCTCTTCTTGTTGATGAAGAATCTCCAAAAAGCATCTTCACCTTCAAAAATTATTTTTAAAACTTAGAGCTGTATTACTGTGTTGTTTTAAATTACAGGGGTGCTTTGTGAACTGGAGGAGAACCATAGAATCATTTAGGGTTGGAGAAGATCTCATAAGACCACTGAGTCACAAATGTTCTCTCACTCCTTCCACATCCACAATTATTTTCTTCCTTGCCAGATTACTTTGTCTTTAAGCATATGCAGCCTAATCATCATTAATTGTAACTGACCCATATAGGAGCTCTAGCTTATGTCTAATCCCCCTAAAAATAACATTTGGAAGTACTGGGCTGGATTTCATTTTCTTACATAACAAGAAATAAAACCACACCCTTCTGTTGCTGCAGGATTTCTAAATGGTCTTTTGAGGCCTATATTATATTAGAAGTGTGATAAATCAATTAAATGGTCTTTCAGCATGGAAGAGGAATCCTGGCCCCACTGAAATTATTGGGAGTATTGTTTTGGAATTCAGTCCAGTTGCTTTCTCAGCTCAAGCTCAAACTCCAGATCTATTAATGTTTTCAGATATCTTTTCCTTTTTCCATTTCATGTCATTTGTCATTTAGGAGTCCAAACTGTTTGTCAAAAAGGCCACTTAGTGAGAACTAGGAGAGGAAAGAGCCACCTAGGAGCTCATTGAACCGTGAAGTGGACCTCCATGAGATTGAAAATGTAACTGTTGAGTGAAAAACTGCATTTGAACAAAATTAGTTTTCCACTCACGGAGAGCTACACTTCCATCCAGTCTGGGGCTTCAGGTCTGTTCTGGGTCCAGTTCTAGCAAATACAGAGTCCAAATGTTTTTGAATGGACTTGCCTTTTGCTTCTAAGGTAGATTTGAATGCGAAATACTAGGACAGGACGCACACAGTTGTAAATGAAGATTGCCAAGCTTCACGACTTGCTCTGATTAGTTAAATTCGGTCTTGCCATTCTGGTTGCTAAAGATGATGTCAGTAACAGACACTATAAATGTACAGCTTCTTCCCAGCCCTCCTGGGACGGCTTCCTTTTCCTCTGTTTATTGAGATGCCTTTTATGACATACATTTGGAGCTTTAATTCACAGAAGGCTCAGAATGGAGGAAATTATACTTGAAAACACAAAGTAAAGAGGATATGGATCCTAATTTTGAGGAAAGTGTGAAAAAACACTGGACTTGGCAGGAGGCTAAAAGCTTTCAGATACCTTTTGTAGTGATGTTACACTATTCTAAGTGTATTTTCAGAGGAAAGCTGAAATTTTTCAAATGTTGTTAAGCATCCATGTCCAATTTTTTTTTTTTTTGATGACAGTTGCTGCTGGGGTTTGTGTCTTGCTAGGTAGAAGTTGTTTGCTACAAAACCTGATATATGCAACTCTACACATTTTTCCCCTTTCTCTGGTGCTCTCTCTGAGAAATCAGTGATACTCTACACTTTCCAGTCCAGTGTCTGTGGGTGGCCAGTGTAGATATGTAATGCTGTAGAAGTTCACACCCCAAACTGTTTCTCGGCATTCTGTGGTCAAGAGCCGAGGGGAGAATAATCTCAGTTTATTAACCTGATGTGAAACTTGGTGTCACAATCCAGTTATTAGAAGACAGTCTATTTTGTTACCTCTGATTTGGACAGACTTCTCAGGCTGGTCTCACCTGGTTGGTACGAAGCTTTCTCACTGTCTGCTCTGCACTGCCAAAGTTATCTTTTGATTTGTAAAGCATCTGGCACAGGTTTTCTCCCTTGATGAATGTATCATCTCGTTGGATCTGCCATGAGTCATGTGAGAATCCCAAATGCACGGTCGTGGGTGGGTGGTTGGAATTAATCCTGAAAAAAGGGAGGCTCAGTATAAAAATAATGTATGATACATGTGCACGTTCTGACTTCTCCTGGGTCACGCTTTGGCAAAGCACCTTTTTTCTCCGTCCCTGTCCTTCCTGATGTGATAAGCTTTTGGGATGAAAAAGAAGTTCATAGGAGTGGCTAATATGAGGAAAGTAGGGCGTGCTGATTGCCAAGTGAACTACAAGAACAAAGGAAAGAAGGGGGATGAACTGAGCAGCAGTGTGGCGTATTGCTGCCTATGGATGCTGCATGTGTCCATCAGGAGGCCATGGACTAGCCTGACGTGCAGACTCAGAACTGGGACACAAAGATGTGCAACTCCACTCCATGTATGACACAGCTCATGGATGCCCAAATGTAAATGTATGTATACAAACAGGGACAAAATGTACATACGTGCTTATATTTGGAAAGACCTGCTGTGGTTGTCTAGTCTGGCCTCTTAAGAAACCACAGCCTACGCGGTGTTGACAACTCCTGTTGTTTTAGCTGTTGTTTACAGTGGTTCCCTCAAACCTGAGACACTGCTTCAGCAGAGCTACCACAGTGTGGGGTCCTCGCAGCGACAGCACGAGGGCTGGTTCTTTCTGGGGGGACAGTGAAAACATGCCAAGTAAATACAGGCCAGGTTCATCACTAGCTCAGGGACAGAAGCAGCTTGGATTTCTCAGGGCTGGGTGGACACCCTGTGGGCTGCAGCAGTACCAGACTTCTGTTCAACCTCTGTCCTGTGTCTTGTTATTTTTTTGAAATAAGGACAAAGCCTGGGACAACCTCTGCTGCTCTCCCATCTACCTCTAGCTTGTGCTTTCCCTGCTTTAGTTCACACAAAATATGATGCATTCGAAGAATGAAATCTCCTGAAAAATCTTTGTTCATTTTGCTTTTTAGACAAGTTCATTCCTTGTGTTTTCTTTGCGAAGGAGGGTTGCTGACTCCTTGTATTCTATTCCCTGGGTTAATCAGGAGAGAACAGGGTATTTCAGTACTCAATCTCCCCTTGGGGATGAACTCCACCAGTAGAGAAATGCAAAAGCAGTTAGGTGTTGAGGGGAGGGAGCAATGGCAGGAGGCTGGGTTATCCCTGTCTTTGGAGAAGATGTCTCCTGGGAAACAGGGGCTGATGTGGCAGCCAGCACTCTCTGCAAGGCATTGCTGACAGCTGAGCCAGAAGACAGGACTTTTCAGACACTTTTTTTTTGTTGTTTAAAGACCTGTCTTGTCCTATCTCATTATTGCTCTCAATACCTGACAGCTGGGGCAGTGACTGGAAAGAATTAGACTCCACACAATCAGCTCTTCCTAGATGAGCTGTTCTTGCGGCAGAGGGAAAACAGAACGGTAAGAACGGGATATGTGACATTTGTTTTTCCCCGTCTTTGATGCTGATGGCAGCACTCGAGTCTGGTAGGTAAACGGAGCTAAACTGGCGCACACTGCTCAGGTGCTGCTGACAGCAGGAAAAAGCATAACTGTGCTTAATGAAGCAAGAGACTGTGTTGGCCACTCAGGGAGGATGAGGAGAAGCCTCTCCCAGGGAATAGCACTCCAATGGATTTCCACTAGGTTCTTCCTCTCTTGGATATGAGGCAAAATTATAACACAGGGTTTCCCATGTGCATTTTTATTCCCCTTCCTCCTTGACACATTTTTTGAGAAGAGTTTTCTGTAGATCCATTTACAAGTTTCTGTTGCTTAATATCCAATATACGGTTTAAAACTCCTAAGAATCAGGTAGTACCTTTCTATGAAACGAGCTTTACTGGGAATATCCAGTGGTTTTTGTTTCCCAAGTCATGGTCTCGTATTGTGTGTTAACTCATTCTTTCTGGTCATAATTTAATTAGGGGCTGGCAGGTTGACTTTTTTGAGTACGTGTGTGTTCTGAAAGTATTCCATGGTGACAAAACATAGTCCAAGCTATTTAACAAGATCCTGCTAAGATGAATGCAGCAAAAAGATTATTCTTATTTCCTGGTCTGAAACTGAGAAAACATCTTGCGTTTTGTGCTAACCACCTTGCTTTGCCTGTTTCTTTTACAGATCTATTTTGTCATACTGTTTACTGTATGTGCCACACGTTTGAAATTCTTTGCATGGAGTTTGTGTGATGTGCAGTGGATAAATGACCTTTAGATGTTGTTGTGCAGTCTAAGTGTGTTTGACTTATATGTTGAATACACGTGTGTACAGCTTTGTTTCCTCTAGGTGTATTCAATGTCTGCTTCTGCTATGTTTTGAGGAAAATACTCTGGAACAAATTCTCATAATTCACATTAAATTCTCAGATAAATGTGCAGAAAATGTTTTATCGCTCCACACAAGGCACCTGCTTCCCCAGCCAGAGGGCCTTGCTCAGCTCTGAGGGTTTCTTCCTAACTGCTGTCTGTTTTCTGTTTTGCTTTTTCACTCTCCTCTTCTGAACAACACCTGACTTTTTCCTGGTGCCCTGAGAACCGCTGTTTCCAGTGGGTAAAGAATGACCCCACTTCTGTCTTTTTACTACAACCACAAGAATAATGTCCCTCTTCCCTCCCACCTGTCCCCCTCTCCCCCCAGTGCCTACTGAAGCCTGGTTTTCCCGCTGTGCAGAAGCATCTCTCCTACCTGCCCATAAAAGACTGTGAAGATCCTGTAAATGAATTATTAGGCAGTTACCTTGAGTCTGGTTCTTTGAGATAGTCCATGCTGTTTGTCCTTGCTGCCCACCAGGGTTTCCCTGATGCAGCTGGGGACGGGCTGGGGAGAAGCTGGAGGCTCTTGCTGCAATTAACTCATCATTTTGGTGCATTGCTGGTTATGACCCAGAAATCAGCACGGGGGGAAACTTCTACTATACCATAGCAGACGTGAGGTGACGTGTTCTAGGTTACCATCCTCGGTCTGTTTGGTCACTTTTGAACCATTTACTTGCTGGTTTTGTGGCACTGCCGGCTGTGTCCCCTCTGGGTGAAATACCTGCGCCTGTTCCTGCGGGTGTGCAGGGCTCCTGCTCCTGCCGGTCTTTTGCTGCCACCTCGTGACATCGCTCCACCGAAACAGGGGATTTGTCCTAGCAAAGCCCATCTTTGCGCTCAGGACTGCTTTTAGCTCGCGTTTTGGCAACTAAAAGTGTCAATGGAAATGGCTCTGTAAATTGTGCACACGTTTTAGAGCTTCAGGCGTGCCTTCGAGCCGGATGGGTGGTAGCTAGAGTTCCTCCAGTGAGCTCGTTTGGCAAATTCTGCACTCAAGGGAACTGCCTGAGTTTTTGCTTGCAAGGGCTTGAGAAATAAACCGTGCATGCCCTTTGATGGGATTGCTGTGGGACTTAGTATTCTGGGAAAGCCTTGGATGCTAAAGGCACTGAAGAGAACCATTTAAAGGAATGGCTGTCATTGCCTTGTTTTGAAGGCACGAATGCCAGAGCAGTCACGGTTAAAGTAAATTGGAAATGGAGAGCCCCTGCGGAGACTGGGGAATCCCCAGGAACCCAGCCAGGCTGATTATTAATCATTTCAATCCCCTGGAGCTGCTTGCATGTATTTTACTTTTAAGTGAAGCTGTAGAGCCTGGGATGAGAAGTGGAACAATGCAGTGTGGATGAGACTTGAGGAAGTTTGATGAAAATATTTCTTGACCCAGAATACAAATAGATGCACATAGCCCCCGTCCCCCCAGCCCCCAGTGTGAAATGTTTTAAAACTTTATTCAGGGACAGAGTTTTTTGTTTTCAAAGTATTGAGGGATTTGACAGAAGTCATATGAGAACTTCATGAGTCTTCTTCCCTGGAAACATCACAATATTTTCCTATTTACAGAGCAGAAAATAATGATGAAATGTAAGATACCAGTTTGTATAATAACAGCTGGTAGATAGCCTGCCTGAACGTGAGCAGGGTTTACTCTGATGGGTTTTTTGGAGCTCACATTTTAAATTGTTAGTGTCCTCCAAAAGCACGCATAAGGGAGGCTGTGTGGCTGAACTCCAAACCTGGCCTAATCTGATGTCTCAGCTCAGAAAAACTTTATTAGATTTGCTGTCTGTCTCAAGAGATACATACTTGCTGTTGTGTGGGCGATACGAGGATGACAGAGATTTTTGTGCATATCAGTCCCTTTCGTGAGATAGACTTCTTCCCTTTTCTTCTTTCTGTGTTGATCATTTATTCTCTTGTTACATATGAGGCACTGAAGAAATGCGTAGAATGTAAATATTCATGCAGAAAATATATCCACTTTTATGAATCTGTAGCATAATAGGCTCCTATCTCTAAAACCTTTGTGCGTGTGAAATTTCTGTTGGAATGTATCTCTTTCAGATTGACTTTTTTGACATTTGAAATGACATTTTAGGCTGGCCTTGCACAGGCTGCCTCTTTATTAACTTTAAACTTAAAGCTTTTGTTCCTCTCTTTTTTAGATAGAGGAGCGGACAGAATTTTTGAACAAATCTGCTCAAAAGAGGTAAAGGAAAGAAACAGTAAGTTCAGTTCAAACAGCAGTGTTTAATTGGAGGGAATAATAATTCTTGCTTTTTTTTTTTTTTCCTAACTCCTACAGCGGTATGAAGCCCACCCAGACAACAGCAGTTGTGTCAAAGATTGACAGTAGACTTGAGCAATACACTAGTGCAATTGAGGTAAGCTAATTCCCCTAAATGGATCTAGTTACTAATGGTTTTTGAGCCCTTAATCAGCCTTTGTTTTGCTGTTCAAGAACTGCAGGGATTTTTTTGATCACAAACTCTTCTTTAATGTGACTTCAAGAACAAAATGCTTGAGGCACGTCTGTGACCAACATCTAGAGATATATCTAAACAAACCCTCAGATTTGTGTCTTCCCTTTCATGCTGCAATTTGCTCTGTTTTGTAAGCTCGCAGTAGCTTTGGAGGATTCAGTCAGCATCTTGAGTGACAGTCACACCCCCTGCTTGGCTGATGAGAGACCTGGCAGCACAGAGCTGGTAGTCACCCTGAGCACAGCTGACTTAGCAGCTTATTTAGGAGAGCAAGGATGGCTCTGTGCTGCTGGCTGCCACCTCACAGTGAAATTCCTTGGCAAAGACACACTCTGCAGACAACTAGGGAGTTAAGCAGTGACAAAGGAAAAACAAAATCACATTAAAACGCAGAATTTGACCCCAGGTGATTCTGACAACTAGTGGTTAATAATGTGCCTAAGGGCCAGAACTGAGGGCTTTTTCTTTTCATAATCCAAGGTAAAATAAGAGTTTGGTACCACTGTACCAGCTGCCATCTGACTTGAAATATTTCCTTTGCTGAGTTTTTGATTTGTCCACGAGTTGCCAAATCTGACTTGCTTTGCAACTAGAGGGGCAAAGCACCACTCATACAGGTTCTTATTCTCATCAAATCTATGATATGTAAAATGTGCAAGAATTTTGAAAAGAAGAAAGAGGAAGAATTTGGTCTGGTGTTTGTAGTAACCATGCAAAAGACACATTTCCAGGAAAAAATCCCCCAAAACTCCCACCCAATTCTCCACTCTTTGAAAGAGCACCTTGTTTCAAAGATATTGTACTTGCTGAGATTTACCCCTGGAATCCTGTGTCGTTGAGGCTCAGTTGTCTGGGACAGATGGAGCAGAGTCTGATGCTGAATGACAGAGCAGCCTTTCTGCCTGCCTCTGAAAAGGGATTTCCCTAGCTCGGTCCCTAAAAGAGCCAGGCTTCCAGGATTCAGGTAGTAAGTAAGATTGGAAAGCCTTGGAGCAGTCGCGTGCAGAGCCATGGTTTGCCATGGGGTTTAGAAAGGTAATAAACGCAAAAATAAGCGAGTGCCGTTTCCACAGCTGGCGAAACTGCAAATCAAAAAGGGGAGAGAGCCTCAGTGGCACTTCTTGAGCTGGGTACTCCTTCTCATCTTTGCATGATCAGTGCTAGAACCACGTAGAGATGCTGCATTCCCTGGAGTCAAACCACCCTGCAAATCCAGCTCTGAATGCCAAACACCAACTGGCCCCAATTTTTCTCCAGGGCACAAAGGCTTCAAGACCAGCTAAAGCTTCTGACCTTCACGTTCCAGCTGAGGGTGTCCGTAATATCAAGAGCATGTGGGAGAAAGGGAATGTTTTTTCATCACCTTCTGGGACAGGAACACCAAATAAGGTATGTGTTCAATTTAACATAGTGGTTATAAAGAATTGTGCTCTGGACCTGACCTTGCCATCCGTGTTTCTGTGAGAAAGCCTGTCTGCTCCTGTCGACATCACTGGTGAAGAATATCCCAAAGGATCCTGAAGACCTCAGAAATCCACAAGATGGTGTGGCTGCAATACTGAGTATAATGGAAGAATTTAGTGACCTACTGAGCTCAGTTATGAGACATTCCAGAGCCACATCAGATATCTTAGACAAATAAATCTGGGTAATTCAAGCGGAGTACAAAGAAATTCTTTGAGTAGGGCAAAATTCTTTCGGGGAGCAGAGGAGAATTGAATAGGCAAGGTAGTGATGGTATTTTCTAGATAATGCATAGAAGTATTTGTGAGACTTTTATCTTTTCTGTGTAAATCCTTAAGGCAATATTTTCCATCTATAAATTGAAGCGAGTTGATGAGCATTTATCATAGGCAAAAAGATGAGCCACGGATTGAAGTGGGTTATTACAGATAGTCATTAAATTTTAGTAATTTGTTCTAACCTTTTAAAGATTTAATGTTTTAAAGTTTAGGCCACTTAACTCTTGTATTGTGTGCTTTTTTTGAAAAAAATTAGTTTAACAAGAGAAAAGAAGTAGATTTGGACTGATGTCTATTCTATTAAGCTAAAGATTTGTGGAGTTTGAGCTTGTGGTAGAAACAGCATTGTTTATGTCTGACATTTATTACTGGGGTAGCAGCAAAGTGGAGATGTTTTTGTCAGTCCATGTGTATCATTTTTGAAAAGCAGAGGGCAGCAGCACTGTGTAATTCACAGGGACCATACCTTCAGAGCACACAGGGTGTCTCTGAGGCAGCCATAGGCTCAGTGAGGATCTCTGAATTCGGCTTGGCTTTGCTCTTGAATCTAAGCCATGAAAAACAGAGCAAAAGCCATTCTGAAAGTCTTCTGATTGGATTTTATCATTTTGCAGGAAACTGCTGGACTGAAGGTTGGTGTCTCCAGTCGTATCAACGAGTGGTTGACCAAGACCCCAGAGAGCAACAAATCGCCTGCTCCAAAACCTTCTGTAAGTAAATTTGGAACAACCTTCTCTTCAGTAGGCGGGTTCTCTCCTCAGGCAGAGGGTGCTTCCTCCACCAGCTGATGGCCTTTGGAGGAGCTCTGCTTCGTGTCCTC
This sequence comes from Rhagologus leucostigma, assembly GCA_013397725.1. NCBI lineage: Eukaryota > Metazoa > Chordata > Aves > Passeriformes > Rhagologus > Rhagologus leucostigma. Next base: position 352,431 of record VZTD01004423.1, read on the forward strand.
TTGGAAGCTCAGAGAGGCCCTCTGGCTGCTGACTCCTTGGCAGTCAGAAAATGGGGAGATGAAACAGGGCAGCTCTCACCTTAAAGCTCACAGGTGCTCAGAGAAGCACTTCTCTGGTAGAGAAGGACATTAATTTACCACCTGTGAAAACCTTACCATTAATTTAGAAATTACCAGCCACAGACCCTGGACTGCACACTTACACACGCTTAGGGTTTGGCTCCTGCCCTGTAAAAATCTTCCGAGTATGTTTTAAAACACAACTGAAATTATTTAGTTCTTTTTGAGCCTAAATGTAATTTCTAATGAAGGCCCTTTAGCCTGCCCATTACTTCAGCAAGAATCAGAGCAGAAAATGCTGTTGAGGTAATAAGCAGCACTGTGGATGTGGGAAGGAGCAGGAAGAGGTAACTGGGATGGGGAAGGGTAAGGATGAGGAGCTGGAATGTAAATGTCCATATTGGATGGATGTTGATGATTGTGATGTTAATGATTCAACTTTAGGATTTTGTTAAGGAACTGGTTTCTTCCCATATCCTTATGCAGTGTTTTTCTGCCAGTCCACCTGCCCTTTATAAAAGGTGCAGCCTGAAAAACACTTTCTCAGTTCACACTATTTGTCCTAAAGAGGAGTTTGAAATATGCAGCATTGTCCACTATAGAATCTGCCTCCAGATATTGCTCTCTTTCTTTTAAGTTGCATCTTTTTTAGATGATGTAGAACTAATTTCTTGTTTTTCCCTCAGCCGACTGTTTCTATCTATGTCTTAATTTCCCTCTTTCTCAATAGATTGTTCTTTCTTCTTTCAATGTCTCTGCTTGAAGGAACGCGCCCTCCTCCTATTCTTCTTCTTTGGGGGTCTGTTTGCTAAGTTGGTCAGGTAAAGCTGTTTATAATTGACTACGAAGGTTTATATACATCTATAATGTGTGATTTTTACTTTTTTAAGTCAGGATAAATCAAAGAGAAGCCTAGAATTCCTTATTTAGCAAATAACTTCTTACCCATATTCCGCCAAAATAAATACATGTTCAAAGTTTTTGTGACCATCAAGATTCTTGTGGGTTTTGGAACAATTTTGAATTCAAGGTAGAGCAAAGATTTCAGTTTTACGGTGAACCTAAATCACAGATCTCAAATTATTTCAGGACTATGGGAATGGTTTTGTGATAATGTCCACTGCAAGCAGCTTTGTGATAAGGTCAGCTGCAAGCTGGTTGTTTTCTTCCTTCCTCTGTGACTACTGAACTCCCTTTTTAAAGTGCAGAATTGGCCTCAAGTTTTAATCATCAGCAACCCTCTGTGGCTGCAAATTGTGGTCGGTTCTAGAGGATCTCTGTTGGGTGCAAATACCCCTTGCAGGAATCTCATTTCCAATCATCACTGAGAGTTTTACAGGTAGAAATTCTCACGTGCAGAAAACTCCCTATGGATGGCAAGTACAGAATTCTGGAAGCCGTGCAGGACTTGAATACTTTCTGAAAAGGAGAGTACTTGTGTCCAAACTTGTTTGAGTCTCTTGTTTGCCATGCACAGAGGTAGATATCAATCCATCTGCCTAGCAGATGTCATTTTCATTTGTAGCCCTCCTTTTTCCCAAGAAGCTAATTGGCATTTTTATGGAGTTTTGATTAAATCTCCATAATACACTCATTTTCAGAGAATACTGCTATTCTTTAATGACTTTACCTCATCTATTTCTGTTTCCTGTCAGGCTAATGATTGGCACATCCTAAGGTTGCAAAGGATGCAGTGGAAATTAAAATGGATATGAAGGACTACAGTGATAAATGCTGAAATCTTTTTTTAAGAATGCAGAATAGGATCTGCTTTTCTGTTTTATTAAAAGTCCTACTCTAATTTTTTTCACAAATTTTTAATAAAATATTTTGATCTAAAAGAACCAAGACAAGCTGCTTATGAATACTGTCCCTGAATAAATGTGGGATTTTTTCTGCACAAATTGGATTTGTTTTTTTTTTTTGTAAAAATCTGATGGCACAGTAACTCTTCACTGCACTCCCTCGTTGGAACATACTGGGTTAAGACCAGTCTGTGCCATATGAAATAGATGCAACAGGATTGGTTTTTGTCTTAAAACATGGATAGGTGTGGAGTCATTTTGTGAAATAGGATTCTTTATAACTGATAGACAATGTAATATTTATCTCTGGTGGATGTTCCTCAGCTTCTCTCATGAGGAAGTTGCATTCTAACTTTTTCTTTCACAAGTGAAAACAAACCTGAACTAATGTTGGTTTCTGTTCTCTGACATTAAAAATACAGGATTTAAGACCAGGAGATGTATCTGGCAAACGTAACCTCTGGGAGAAGCAGTCAGTGGAGAAGCCAGCTGCTTCTTCTAAGGTAATATCACTTCTGGGCAGCGTTTAGAGGATAATATTCTGTTACTAACCCACCTTGTTATCTGTAAAAGAAAGTACAATGAGGTGCAGAAAGCAGTGTTCACTTTTATATTCCTGTCTGGCAGAGCTATGTTATGTGTGGACATCTGTCCTCTGCATGGAGTTGATTTTTTTCCTGTTGTAAATAGCAATATTCTCCAATATTGAATTTTAATAATGGCTTTTTGCTTTTTCAAACAGGTATCGGCTATGGGGAAAAAATCAGAGACTAATGGTAAGTAATGCCATAATGCATACATTGCACAGCTTTCTATAGTTTAATACATATTATACATATATTTAATATAATCATATCATACATATAATGCTAACATACATTATTATATGTGTATTTAATAAAATCATACATTCAATATTTAATAATATACATATAATCATACAATGCACATATTGTAATACATATGATAATATAGAAACATTGCTACATTTTTGCACAGGTGTGCCTGTGTTTTAAAATTCTGCAGCTGTTCACGTTGATGCCAAAAACCCCTTTTGCCTTTGCCTTTCAAAAGCTCCATTGCAGTATGGTTGAAACATGAATGGTTGAGAAACTGCTTTTGCTGGAGCTGTGCATTGGTATCTTTTCAAGGCAAAAACAGTAATGCCACTGGCATTTTGAAACCACTGGTTGGTGAAACACAACCTAGTTTTACTGAAAGAAATCACCAAAATAGCCCTCCCAGCTTTTTATGTTTATTTTAACCTAAAGCACTCCAAATAAAGCCAATTGAACTAAGGATGTGCCTAAGGACCAGTGGGGAAGAATGGAAGTTCACTGGCCAATTTAATAACTTTAAGGATGCTTTGCAACATCCCTCGACTCTTTGCTAAGAGTGAAATGATCAAATATAGAGAAACTTTTGGTTTTCTACAGTTTAATACGTGCACACATTTTTTTAGTGTTTTGATGTAAAGCCAGAGGTATGGTATGCCTGTGAACTTTTCTTACTGGTTTAGAGTCATGCAAACCAAAATTGTTTTGCTCCTCTTCTCCTTTTTTAAAACCAAAGTGTCAGGAGAGAGGTTTTCGCGCTCGCTCAGTGCTAGTGCAGCCGTGCTCCCGTGGAAGGGGTTCCCCACCCACAGGAGCAGTCCCAGCAGAGGGGTTTGGACACTGCTGAGCCTCTCCTCAGAGGATGAAATCCTGCTTTTTGTCTTCTTGGGGACCACCTCAGAGCAACCTCAGTACACGAGCAGAGCAGCACCCAGCTCGTGTCTTATGTGTCGTCTTACGTGTTAAGCTAGAGCTGGGCCTTTTCTGTTCTAGAGATGCGTTTGGGTTCTTTCAAGCCATATTTAATCTGTCTCTTTCTCAGCAGGTTTGAGACAATTTGAGAAAGAACCGTAGAAGGCCACGAAAGACGCTGGACCAATCAGTTTGGGGGGAAAGGAAAAAAAAAAAGGAAAAAGTGCTAAATTGTTCTTTTTATATTTATGTTTATTTACCAAAATGTCTTTTTGCATTATCCCAGTTAAAACCATGTATATTAGCACTGTATTTAATAATCAGTCTAGACATTCATCAGAATAGTACTGCCTTTGCACAAGAGCCTTTGTTCCTAGAGAAACCCATGCTGTGAAATATGTAGACTCTCCTACTGATAGTCATAACTAACTACAGATCTGAACAGTGATTTCAGCTGGCGTCAGAGGTCAACCCAAAACGCATGTAAAGTTAAGTTGCTTGGGAAAGGTGTGCAGCAAACCTATAAAAACAATGGTTACTTTTGTAATACAGAAGTCTTTTTCTTTCTGCACTTTAGACTAAGGCATGGAAGAAATATCTTTAGTTGACAATGTAATATTTTCTGTGAGTTGCCCATGTCATGAGAAATACTGCATCAATAACGTGTTTTAATTTTTTTTTTGTTTTATACTTTTTTTAAGTATCAATTTTTCCATTCTAGTTTAAGTTAATACCTAAATTTGGATGATTATGTTAGCTGACAGCGGTACTGGTATTTCTTTTTGTTGTTAGTGACTAGTAATGATTGCAATCTAGAATATATATACACACATAGCTTTACAAAGTTTAGCCTAAAGGCACTACTAATGGTAGAATGCTTTAATATGTGCTAGAGTATTATATTTAGCAATAAACATACATAATTAGCCAATATCACAGCTTAAAAAAAAATAAAGACAAAATCACACACTTTTCTATAGTAAGATTTCATAATTGCCATTAGAGGTATGGTGAGATAAGTATTAAAAAAATTTAAATGTCAGTTGCCCGGTAATGGGTAATTAAAAAGAAAGTATAGTTTTTAAAAGAGGAAAAGGTAAGGGTATAGAGGGTCAAAAATAGGTCACTTGTATAAAACATTGTAGTTTAATTTATATAAAACTACCATAATTAAAAAGAAAAAAATGTAAACAGAGTTGGAGCTTGTTTCAAATGACTGTACACTAAATCTTGCCATCCATCAGTGCCGTACACCAGGTCCACCGAAAATGAAGTAAACCTCTATCTTTATAATGCTTCTTTTTACCTCTCTCTCCTGAATATCTTATTTACAGATGTTTTCATTTGTATATAGTAAAACACATGGCTATAAGACGTCAGCTTGGTTTGAATTTACATGCCATACAGTTTAGCATTTACATCCTACAGTGTATGGGTGGCATAAACTGAGCAACTCAAGTAGCCCCTGAGCATGTTGTTAACAACTTTGTCGTGCAGTAGAACCCCCAGGATCTCCCTTTTCACCACTCCCATGTCTTACAGCATCTGACTTCTTCCCAAAGAAGAGTAATGTTATATTTCAACCCAAAGCTGAGCTCCCCTGCTTGGCTGAAACATCTTGTTTACATATAGAGATGCACGAAGTTATCTGTAGGGGGTGGAACTGTGCCTGACATTGTCTGTGAGTTGTCATGTTTTTTGTTTGGGGGTTTTGTAAACACTCCTGTGAGTCTTTCAAATACATCTGATAGCTGCAATAAAAACAATTTGTTCAAACAATGTATTCTGAAACTGCATCCACAATAAATGGAATATTTCCATCAGCAGCCCCCTGTTTGTTAATGAGTAGGAATGGACCAGTTTAAGTGGGATAGGAATTGTGCTAAGTCCCTGTGAGATAAGGTAAAGAACCCCTAAGGACCTCTCTCCTGGTGTACTATCCTTCAGGAGACAGACGGGTCGTAAAATTGGCAGCTTTAACAAATATATTCCCAAATATATTTCCCTCCCAGTGTATGTGGGAGGGAAATCATCTTAATTGTCATACTGATCAGTACAGGGCAGGAGCTGAGCATCATCTGGAAGGCAGTGTGCTCAACAAAAGGCGTTCTGACCTAGCGGTGCAGCTGTCCGCTTCCCCACTTAGAAACAAGTTTTCTGAGTGAGAGCCACTGCGTTTCTTCTGTCTCCCTCAGTGGAATGCGCTTCCAGGCTTGGATGATCCCAGGCACCAAGCCTGGGGAGCTGCAGGCTCTCCTGTCATCCTCCTGTGCCCCTTCGTTTTTGCTCTAACAGCAGTAGAGCGTGCAATGCCCTACTCCACGCAGGTCGTGCTCATCCCAAAAGAGGCCCTCCAGGCTGCTGCCAGCTCCACGGGAAGGCTGCAGCAAGCACGGCTTTCTGAACCACTGGGGGAGAAATAATTGGATGCTGCCTAATTTAACCTGCAAAGAGCTGGAATGCTCGGGAGCGTGCCTGTTCTGCCCTGCAAGGCCTGGCTGTGTCGCTACGAGTCACCACAAGCGCTGCTGAAGTGACACTGTCCCTCCTGGCTGAAGGTGGTAAGTTTCTTTTGCTCCTGGTTATTTTCTTTTGCTCCTGGTTATTGCCTTTTTGAGAGCGTGGAAGCGTGCTGTGCAAAACAGGGTTTATTTTTAGGAAATACTGTAAAGTGGCCATGGTTTGCTCACCCCTGGCAGAATTCACCAAGGGCAAATCCCAGTGGCTGACTCGGCAGCACTGTGAGATTTCTTGGTGTTTCAATATCATTGTGAAGGGATGGTTTTTCGGACAATACAAAATCGTGGTTGGCTTTCCTGCAGCTGACTCCCCATTCTAGCCAGACTTTCTCTTATCAGCATACAGAATGCCACAAAGCAGCTTGGCTTTGGCCTAGCAAAATCTATCGGGAAATATTTCAGAGCAATTAACTGTGAGGCTGTCTCAGGGTTGGCTTTGGTGTTTTTGAAGAAGAGTTTTTTCCATGCTTTCCTTAGATAAAGCCAGCCTGTGTCTGAATTTAATATTCTGGATGCTGCCAGCAGAGTTGCAACACTCTGGGTTTAGATTTGAGACTCCCAATCTGACGTTGGACGCAGCCCTTATGTTCAGCTGGCTGGATTTTACTGTGAGTTATCACTGCCTATGATGCTTTCTTCAGCTTTCACCACTAATCGCACAGGAGTTCAGTTTCTAGGTATTCAGAGGAAGGGCTGTGTGAGGCAACAATTAGAACCTTGTTCTGCAGGTCCTAGCTAGAGCACAATCCTGTTTTGAAGCATAAGCCACAAAGTGATCTGTATGTCCTGTCCTTGTAAAGGAATGATAGAAACTTATTTCTATCTGTATTAAAATTTGTAAAACTACATAAAAACAATTCAAGCGCTACGCTGATCAACTTTTGTTGTTAATAAAACTTTATTCATATAAGATTTTAAAATACACTCTGTAAAACACTCTATAAAAATCACAAATATATAAAAAGCACTACTAAGCATCTTTACAAAAACCCCACCCTTATTGCTGCATTCTTACAGCAGTTAGTGGTCTCCTCCTTAAAAAAGGAGGAAAAGGTAACTGCTCATAACAATTATCACGTACAAAAGAAGAAATGAAGATCAAGCTGCAGAGTACATCTTTTAATCTGGAAGGAGTTAAATGGAGGTCTTGCAGGAACCACTTGCATTTAATACTCCGCTTTGAATGGGTAGTCCTTGTGATTGACAGCTCTGAAAAGAGAAAGACCTCGTTATTCAAGTAATGCAGAAAGGATCTTGAGCAGCATTTCCCTGCTGCAGTCTCCCTGCCCCACTGCCAATGCACTCAAGTTCTGCAGCTGCCATTAAATTGAACACAGCCTTGTGAGAAAGCCCTTGGAACACCAATATGCTGAAGGGAACACTCCAAATGAATCTCCCTCCTGATGTTCCAGGACGTGCCTCATTAACTGGGGCATTTAAAGTATGAGCTCTCCCTGGTTTTGGTCATGTATATTTTCAAGACAGGGGGGATGAAAATACAGACAGAAATAGGACTAATGGATAGTAAGGATAATAAGGAACATACTGGAGCACTGGAACTGCCCTCCAGTTCCTGTTAAAGGTGAGGATGACATCCATCTCCTTTTTAGACAGTTCAAAGTCAAACACCTGGCAGGGAAAGAGAAAAAAAAAAAAAAAGCTCTTTTTAGATAGGTTCATGAGTAGTTAGCTACTAAGTGTGCTTCATGCACTTGTGACTCGAGGTAGGAACATATTAAGCATAGTTAAGCAATCCTCTTATTTCTCAGGCAAATAACAACCCTTGAAGTCATCAAGACAGTCCTTTTCTTTCCGAGGTGCTGTTCATAGCAAGGTCTTACATTTCTGGGTGGCCGAACGCCAACACCACTGCACTTTGTGTTGTAATGCACAGACAAAATAGGTGCTCAGGATGTGTCACAAATACTGGAATTAGGGGTAAATTTTCTGCTACAAGAGAGGACTACTGGGTATGGACTGCAAATAGCTGCCTCACAGTTAATCATCTAAGAGTTCTTGCTAGGGGCTCATAGGAGAAATAACTCCAAACCCTATCACCATGGATTGAAAGCAACACAGAGGTGTTATAGAAGATGCCACATCTTATGAGCAAACATCCAGCTAAACTTCACTGCCAAGGAGAACCACAGCCTCAAACTGAGACAAACTGTAACAGGTCTGGTGTTTACAGCTTGTTCCTTTACACCCTAAGGACTTGCTAAGCATTTCCCCAAGGGCAAGTCCAAACCCGGGACTCCCTTTCCACAGCAACAGAGCTCAGACAACCCTGGTGTAAACAGTTTCTCTCCTAGCAGGAACAAAATGCTTTTACCCAGATGGTTTGGCAGTGCTGAGCCACAGTCTTCAAACCCCTGTACCCCCCCTTCCAATGACTCTTAGGTGCTGAATGGAAACACAGAGGGGCTACGGGTGCCGGTGCCTATCCTGCATAAAACCAGGTAGCAGCATTTCCAAAGGGAACTTTACTTTCATGTTTTCCTCAACACGGTGTGGTTTGTCAGACTTGGGAATGACAATGAAGTCTCTTTGGATCAGAAAGCGGAGCAGGACCTAGGAAAGAACAAGGAGGAGCATGAACACAGAGGTCCCAAGAAATCTATTCAAACACATTTTGTGGATTTTTTTTTTTAAAACTAACTTATTTTTCTACAACCCTATTTACTCTTTGGAAGACTACCAGTTTGCACACCGGAGTTTGATATGCCAGGATTTGCTCACGTGTTTGCCAGTAGACTCGCAAACTGTAATTGTTTCTAGCCTGTGTTGTTTCTACATTGTGGCTTTTCCAGGATTTGTTTTGTTTTTGTTTAGGGTAGTAGCAGAGGGAGAAAAATATGATGCTCCGGCTTGTATTATATGAGTGCTCAGACTCAAGGAGCATAATGATACTACAGATTATTTTGGGCTCAGAGGTAAGTACCTCATAAAGGTTCAGCTTTTGGAAGTCCATAGAAGGAAAAACACATTTATAGAATTTAAAAGGTTCCCCCCCGCAAAAGAACTGTTGCATACAATGTTTTTGTCATGCTCTGCCTGTCTTAAAATATGATTGTCTTTGATTGCACGTGAGCATGTGGCTTTGTTTGAAGTGCAGTTTCTGCACACCCCAGGCAACAACTCATTTGTGTAACTACCAGACTAATTACAGAAAAAAAACATATTAAATAATCAAGCAACTTTCAATAATTCTTTGTGAACACAAGCAGATGGGAGGCAATCAAATGCAACAAATTACAGGACTCCTCTGAAGAAAAAGCTGGAGAAAGGAATAAAAATTTAGGAAGGTGAACACCTGAGGAATGCATGTACCATTGCTGCTCAGTCCACCCCAAAACTTGGCACTCAAGACCTGCTTGAAAATAGCTGATAATTTTTATGAATGCTGTTAAGAACTTGGGCAGAATGAAGAGTCAAGTTCAGCCCCATTATTCTGTATCTCTAGAGAAAGCAGCATCTGCTAGGACTGGCCTGTGAGACATCTGAGGAAGAGGGACAGTTTGCTCTGACAATCCCACTTACCTGGGCAGGGCTTTTATGGTGTCTCGCTGCAATGTCCTTAATGTTGGGATCTTCCAGCAGCATGGGTTCCCCTGGCTTAGCCCTGTGAAAAAACAGAGATACTGGCGGTAGAAAGGTAATAGTTTCCCTTCAGGAACATCGTGTGACATACTCTGCGTAAAAGCAACAGCACTTTTCTCATTTTACCTGTACTAGTTATTTAATTTTCTAACAATAATAATTTTCATAGTTCAAGCTGCAGCTGTGCTGTTTTGTGTACAGAGAGGCTGCGATGCTCTCTTACCACGGGCGGTTAGGAGAGCCCAGGGGACTGTATGCAGTCACAGCAAGCCCTTTGGATTTACAGTACTTGAGCAACTTTTCCTGGGTCAGGTATGGATGACATTCCACCTGTAAGCACAGAAAGATGGTTGATAAAGAGGCAGACTTCGCTGGGCTGCAGAGCGTTCCATTTTAAATCCTCTTGGGTCACAGAAAATGTTAGGACTTGACTTCCAGCATGATTCAAATCTATCTTACAAAAAAGTTACTAATGGCACAGCAGTATCTAGAGGCCTAGCAGAGAACAGAGCTTTCTCGTGCTACATATTACCCACAGAAAGCAAAAAATAGAAGAGTGAAAGCGTCATCTGTGTGGAATCTGGGACACGAGCCTTCTGGACTACTGCAGGGCAGGATTGCATCTTCAGAGGGGCAGCTCAGGATGCCTGAAGTTTATTTTCTTCTCTGATGCACCCAACCTCTCCTTGCCTCAAAGAGCCTCCCTGATTCCTGAAGAAGCCTGGGGAGATGATCTGAGCTAACCTAAGCAAGCAAGATCATGTTGCAAAGAGATGTTTGGGTAAGGTGTCCTTGAACTGAAAGCAGCAGGATCTCCACGGGGATGCTGCTCAGCTTGCCACAAGCCATGGCATGACCACAGGGCCGTGTCTGTGCTGCTTCACGCGGCCCTGTGCACATACCCAGCCGCTTCTAAACGCTAGAGCTTTACTACCAGGCATGGTGACATGAAAAATGTGTACGGTAGTTTACTTAGACCTGAGCTCCTGTGGGGATTTCCCTGGATATTCCCCATCTGGAAGAGACGGGCATTCAGCACCCTCAGCCGAGTGCGAAGAAGTTGCATATGGAAGAAAATTAGAAGGTCCCTAAGCTGCTGCTGCTGTCCTGTGATTACATTAATGAAGTATGTGGTGAGAATTTGTTATGGAATTGTACACTTGGACCCTCCTTTCTTCAATGAAGTTGAGTGGTTTATTTTATGTTGAAAAATGAGTAAGTCCAGTGCATCCCAGTGTAGTGCCATGCTGGCACAGAAACTCACAGTGGGGATTTTGCTGAATACATTTCAGACTACTCTAAATATATATTATAGGAATTTATATAATAAATATATATTATATATGTATAATATAAACTATATATTATTTATATATGACATAGATATTGTATTTATGTATTATATGAATTTAGGCATAATCTATATATATACATATGCACACACACGCATTTTAAATATATTTAGGAATACTTCTAAGTGGAAGGTTCCAACCTCATGGAAAGGGGTTGGATCTAGATAATCCTTAAAGTATCTTCCAGTCCTAACCATTCTATGATTCTAGACTGCAAGGTTAGCTGAGGAATGGAAATAAAATTCTCACCTGGAGCATTACAGGTTTGTATTTCAGTCCTGGCTTGTTCAAGAGTCTTTCAATCTGCTCATGGTTGAAGTTGGAGATTCCAATGGCTTTTACCAGGCCAGCATCCACCAGCTCTTCCATGGCCTGATGAGTAAGGACAACCAAAGTGTGGGAATGAGTTGGTGCTATTACTGTCAAACTACATTATTTTATTTCTCTCAAGATTGTGACAAATGAACAAACAACTCCTGCTAGATTAGATTACATAAAAGCATCTCAGTTAATAAAAGAAAATAGAATTTCCTAACTGTATGCAACACCCAGTAAATTAACAGCCACACCTGGATTAATCTAAAGGGTTGATTCTACCACTGTGTGTATTCAAATTATTTTAGCCACAGCACCTACAGTGCTGATAGCTTCCTCCTCTTTAGCCTTACTAAAAACATCCCCTTCTTGCTCCCCAAAACAAGAAACAGCTATCTGACTGAAATAAATGCTGTGTGGCTGTCCTTCATACCCAAGCATATCCCTCAATTTCATTTTGCACGCAGATCTCTGCTGCATCTTTAGTGGTGGTACCTGCTCCAAAGAGCAAATATTTACTTACCTCCCATGTGTCCAGAAAATCTGTGTCACTGGGAATACTGTGACCCTTGTCATCCAGGGGATGCAGCTCTTCACCAGCCTGTTATTTTAAGGCAGATAAAACACAGACTTTTTTAAGTGTTGAATTTCCTACCGTGTACTTTTCCTACAGCGCTTTCGACTGCACATACAGGCAGCAAGTTAGCAGGCTGTTTAAACATATTGCATAACTAACAATGATGCACGTCCATTAGTATTCTCTTTTGGATGAGGGCCATATTTCTCGAATCAGTCCCTACATGCAAAGAGTGTGGGGATTAGTAATAATTATGTAACTTGGGCATATCTGGAGAGGAGGGAACAGACACGCCCCAGCCCCTTTATTCTAGTTTTTTTATTTATTTCATACGGATGCGGACTGGGGGAAGAAGCACATTCTTTCTGTGCTATGCTTCATTTTTCACTGTTGGTTACTTCAGACCAAGCCAACACCTCCAAAACCCGAGATGTCCGTGCTGTATCCACCATCCTGTGCTGGTTACCAGAAGACCCGGGGGGCTCGCGCCTACGACTCTCTCATTCCAAGAGGCATAAAAAGCCAGACCCCTGTGCTGAAACGCACCATGACTAAGTGACCAAATGCTTGCTACCACTGGCCTCAGGGAACAGCCAAATGAACCCCATATCCCAGCTGTGCCATGAAGATGAGAGAGCAAAGGTGAGAGAATGCACCGTGTTCCTGGGCAGGTGAGGAGGAAAACTGTGGAGAGCAGGACTACCTTGAATCCCATCGGGAAGTGCATCAGGTAGAGGTCAAGGTAGTCCAGTAGCAGTGCAGCAAGGCTCTTCTTGCATCCTACCTTAACCAAGGACTTCTCATGGAACGTGTTCCACAGCTGTGGGAAGACACCAAGCCCGACTGTCACTTTACAGCTCCCACAGGGCAAACCAGGGGACAGAAACTTCTCACTTGGGGGCCTGGCAGGACAACTCCCTCCCCACTTAAGGCAGTGCATGCTGAAGATGAGGATGTAACATTTCACTGTTAGGCAGGACAAACACACCACAAAGCCGGCAGTCATGAAGGTGGAGTCGGGGTTCCCACTTATGAAAAGAGATTTTCAGATATAAATGTAACACTCTGGCAAGTGTATCTGACACAGCAAAACTGTTAGTTACAATTATTTTTTTAAGCCTGTCTTGGGGTGACTCTA